>PVKE010002586.1:0-80933 GCA_004027555.1 Craseonycteris thonglongyai | reverse complement strand
AAAAATATCAACAAATTCTATTATAAGAATTCCTGATTAATACATATTATCTTATTTAAGCCTCTAGTGACTCTTCGAAGAGGGCATTATCCTTCTTCTGCAGTTAAGGAAATTGAGAATCAGAGCAGTTATGTACTCTAGTGACCTCATCTCAGCCTTTTGGCTAACATCAAGTGAAATACTCTAGTGAAGTTTCATAGCAACAATGGAGTAGACTCCAGATTCCAACTCAGCTCAGTCTGACTATAAATTCAATGCTCTTTCAAATATATTGTGTATCTTTTCTCTAAGGGGAAGATTTATCACTCCTGTCCTGTATAAATTCACTTACCTGTGACCTGGGTTCCACTTCTTCTCACCTTCTCAAATGCCTGATCCACCTTATCTTCCTTATTGCCTTTATCTTCATCTGTTCCCTTTCACTGGCCCTTCCCCCACATGGGCTGTTGCCCAAGTCTCCCCAGCTGAAAATAAACTCACAACAAAAATATCCTTAAAATTACATCTTTCTCCAGCAACTTCTTGATCTCTTTCCTTTCATCCACCGCTGATTTCTTCTTATCTCAATTCACCCAAACTCTCTGGGAGATTTCATTCACTTTCATGACCTAAACTAGGACCTGAACTGGTAATAGAGTGGAAAATATTATTTTAACAACAGATACCAGAGTTATTTATAGAAAGATAATTCTCTTTGTTTAGGTGTAGAGGGTGCTTTGGGTGTTGAAGATAAAATCCTAGGAGCACATCCTGGGCAGAAAGAGAAGTACGTAATTACTAACCCCTCCAGCATAGCTAACAGGAATTTAGGGGCAGGAAGAGCCAAAGAGTGAGGTGAGGGAGAAAGAGAGAAAAGAATGAGGGGCAGCAACATCCTGGGAGACTGGAGACTAGATGTAACATAACAAGTGGAATAGTCTCAATGACAGGACAGCTGAAATACTTTTAAGAACAGAGATGGCTGAGGTTCAATTCTTGTTTTTTGTTTTGTTTTGTTTTGTTTTAAGATTTATTTTATTGTTTTTGACAGAGACTGAGAGAGAGAGAGACAGAGAGAAGAGGGAGGGCCCAGAGAAGTCTCCATAGTTGAACTTCATCAGTTTTCGACATGGTTTTGTTCCACACAGGTGAGCAGGGGCCCTGCAGGGCCTGAACTGCTCTGGGGCCTCCAGCATGGGAGGCACACCCCCTTGAATCAGGGGCCAAATGGGGGGCAAGAACTGAAATGGGAGCCTCCCGCATGAGAAGCACACCGCAGTTCAGCATATGGGTCCGCATGGGCCGGTCCGGGATTCAATCCTTGGTCCCCAGGGCTGCAAAGCAAGCACTCAACCCGCTGAGCCATCCCAGCTTCCCCTGAGGTACAATTCTTACGTTCTTTGCTTATGGTTTTTCAATGTTTCTCCTCTGTCACCTCAAATCTAATATAAATTTTGTTACATATACATAATGCCTTTGAAAATAGTACTCTGAAAAAAATTAATGAAAGAAAGCCTTAATCCATGAGTATGATGCTGTGGAGTAGAGAGAGGGGAGCAATCACAGAAGGCAAAATAATAAGACAAATAATAAAGAAGTACATTAAAGAAAATGGGTAATTGGAATAAACAATTTTAAGCTTATGGAAGTTCCCCAAATATTGGAGAAAGCAGTGACCTCCCTGACAAATACAGATTAGGAATTCCAAGTCAATTTGAAAAAAAAACTCAACAAGCTGACCACGTTTCTCATCTACATTCACACTGATAAAATCCTTATCTCTGTCTCCAGTACATCTCTCTAACATTCTTATAATTACATAGCAGAATAGCCCAGTAGTTAAGAGCATAACCTCTGAAGCCCCAGAACCTAGGTTTGAATCTTATCTCTAACACTTATTAATGCTATGAATTTATTCAGGTTTCTTAAGCTGTGTGTACTTTAGTCTCCTCATCTGTAAAATAGAAACAGTTGTATCTAGCCCATATGAATTGCTTATTGCATGAATTAATACTTACAAGGTATATAGAACAGTATCTGTTCCATAGTAAGTACTCGAAACTCTTAGCATTTATTATTATAACCAACAGACCACTGGCCATTTCCATCTGGTTTTATTCACACTCCACATTTATTTATTGAGTACCAACTATGTGCCAGGCACTGTTCAATGCACTATGGGATATAGCAGTGAACAACATAGACACAGTCTCTGCCCTCATGGACTTTGCATTTGAGTGAGAAGAGACAAGACAAGCAATAAACAAACAAAAAAAATGAACAATATGTGGGAAATGACAAAGAAAATATGGAAACAGAAAAAGAAGGTAGTGGTGGTACTATTTTATTTAGAGTGACATTTTAGCAGTGGTCTATATCAAAATGAAGGAGGGAAGTCTTGTGGAAATCTGTGGGTAGTATCTCAAACTCAGCATGTTCTCTCAAAAATTTATTCCAACACCCATATTCCTTATCTGAATGAATGGCACAACCATCCAATTCAGCCCCGCTACAACAATATATACTTCCCTTTCTCGCATCTTCTATATCCAGTTATAAATATAACATCTTTTAAGTTTGCTTTCCCATCTCTCTCTACCTATTACTTACAGGTTGAACCACATGAAATTGGCAATTCCTCAGGTCAAAAACAATTAAACATTGGCATGTGCTCACCAAACTCATTTTGTTTTCCTCCAGGGCATGCAGAAGGGCCACTTCCCAGACACCCTTGGGCCATGACTAAGTTCTGGACAGAACTGCTGTATGATACTTCCAGGCCTAGACCAAAGCTGACCAGACATAGTTTTAAATGGAACAGAAAACAATACTGTCTCGTTGCAAACAATATGTCTGGCCAGCCTACCTAGATCTTAAAATCTCCCCTCAATATCCAATATCTGCTCTAGTCTTTCCTCTGTCAGCAGCATAGACTAAAAAGGATGTGTTAAAGGCATTTGTGGCCCTAGGGAAATGGTGGAACCACTGGATGGAAGAAGTTTGGGTCCATAAATAATGGTGTGGAGCAGAACCCTTCCCCTCCCTGTGCACCCTCAAATTGTATGAGTGAGAGAAAACGTTTTTGTATTAAGCTATGAAAGTGTGGGGGTAGTTTTCTACAGTGCTTGGTCCACTCTAATGCATCTTCTCAGTGCCACAGTTTTATTTCAGAGCACCACCAATCCTCCTCTGTATCCAACAACATCCAAACTCATCTCTCAGTCTCCCAAAAATACTTCTCAAGGCTCGCCAAGTAACTGTCCCAAGCCCCAATTTGACCGTGTCACTTCCCAACAAGGGGGAGTGCTTCAGTGGCGTTTCCTCATCTTCAGAGAAAGTCCAAGCAATCTGGATATTTGAAGCTTTTTGTGATTTAATTCCTGCCTACATCTTGTGTCTCTCCTTTTACTATTGCTCACCAGCACTCTCTCCCCTTGCCTTGCCAAGTCATTTGAGGTTCCACAAACGGGTCACACTCAAGCCATTGCACATGCTGCCCCTTCTGTCTGAAGTAAATGGCACCTCTGCTCCACTAAGCCCTACTTCTTTCAGGACTTAACTCATGGATGGCATCTGCTGTAGAAAGCCTTCCATGACCGCAAGCATGGATTAGGTATCTAATTTGGTGCACTTTAGTTCTATCAAGGTACTTATCACCTTTGTCATATGAGCATAATTATCTCTTTAAGTTCTATGGCTCCTTGACTGAATTCCTTCAGAAAAAGCTAATGCCCTTTATCTTTGTGTTTTCTAAGCCTAAGATACCTGACGTGTAGGCATTCATTGTTGAATGAATAAATGCATGAAGGACTGAGTGAATTTCAAAGCAGTTTTGCAAGTTTTTCACAAACTATGTTTAACTCATTCCAAAATATGCTACAGGAAAAAACACAAAATGCTTTCTTTTCAGGAATACTAAGATAATATAAGATATACTTTTGATGGCCTTCACAGGTGTCAGGCAATATTTTCTTTCACTGGATTTTATGCAAGCTATTCCTCTTTCTTAAACCAGAAAATGAGTAATTAGAAACTGAATAGCACTCTTAAATACAAATCTCTCATTTGATGCTAGTTTGTTTTCTTGTAAACAGGATATGGTAATTTTTGACAAATATGCAAGAATCATATAATCATTTTAAATCTCCAAAACCATTTAGAAAAATCTCAATTTTTCCAGAACAAATTCAATTGGGCTTACTGTTTTTCTGACTACAGGTGTTCTTTCATGGTTTCTCACATTTCTAGTTCTCAAAATAGCAATTAGGTTTATTTCTCAAAATTTTGATACTAAACTTTAAAAACAGATATTGGTTCATTTTGAGACATATAAAATTGAGGTATTATCCTAATCTGTGGAATATCACCCTTTAATTACAAAAATAAAAATTATAGCAATGTTGGCACAATGCAATAATCTTATATTTAAAAAAAGATTGCATTAGAATCCCACTGATTTTGCCATATTTTAATCTTACAAAAATTTCTAATATAGATGATGGTCTCAAATATAGCTTCCAATTATAGAGAAGGTATTTTGAGAAGACTAAACAGTCAGCCTCAATTTTTCTCATCTTGAAAAAAAAAAAATGGAGATGATAAGAGTATCAAGTTGTAGAGTCACTATAAAGATGAGGTAAGTTTATATGTGATACACTTAGAATAGTGCCGGGCACCTAAGTCTTATAATTTTTAGCTTTGATCTAAAAATTTAGCACCATCATCATCACTGCTATCATCATCACACTACTATCATCACCATCATCATCTTAATTACCATAATTAATCACCATCACTACCACTGTCATCACCATTATTCCTCTCCTCTCTGAAAGAACAAGTGATGAGAAACCAATTCTTAAAGAACTCTAGAGAAAGAAACATTATTTCCAAGGAAGTAAGTTATAAATTAACAACAAAACCACTTCCTAGGCAGAAAATGACTGGCATATTTTTTAGTAATTATTGAAATATTGAGGTAAGTTTAACTGTTATTTGGTGAAAAGAAATTTAAATATGTGGCTGATATTCCAAACTGTCAAGGAACACTTTGAAAAGACAAGGAAAAAACAAGTATAAAAATCAGTGAAAATGGTTAATTTCATGTAATTTATCAGAGATTTATTTAGAGCAGAAAGAGAATATCAAAGAATATCTCTTTTCTACAAACAGAAAAAAGCTTAATATAAGCGAAGTTTTATGAAAGAATAAGATCTCTCTAAATTATAAATGCACCATCTCTATTTTATTGCAAAGAATTTATCTATGCCTTCCGTAATGTAATCTAAGGCAATTAATAGAACTATCTGCACTTGCAGGAATATTTTTAATATACTGCTGACTTATTCTAGGTATCACATTTATTTAATTACATATCGCATTACTTAATTATAATTTAATTTTAAAATTTTGCCAGTAAAATCTTTGTTATAAATCTAAATCACACATTTTTAAATTGATTACATTTCTAGAGTTAAAACCTCTATTTCTTTGATTATTTTTCAATTGAAAAGTTAGAAAACAACTTGAATTTCTATTTTGTGACATAAACTGAACTCAAAATAAAAATCTAGGAAGACAGGGATCCGTTCACCTTGGCATCCGGGGAATGAGAGTGATAGCCAGTGGCAATTAAGGGCTGGGACAGAGTTGAGGGCAAGGATACTTGAGATCAGTACTCGACCCACTGACTAAATTTGAGAAACAAAAGACAACTTAATGTCCCACCCATGTGGCTTTTGGCTGGGTGACTTGGCAGACTGAATGCTAACTATTGCAACCCAAAGGATATAGTTAATTTTAAAAAACTTCTTGATGAGAATTTTTAAAAAATGAAATCATCATTAATCATTTACAAATCCCAAAAACCATTAGAGTATATATTTGATACCTGTGAAAAAGGAGATAGAAACATCTCATTAGTATGTGCCACCTGTACCTTGTGAAGGTTACCCTTGCAGGATGCCACTAGACATATATCTCATGCCCATGACCTGCTTGCAAAGAATGCTCATTGTACTTTGTGTGGTATAGAGAGATCATTATCTCAAAAACAGAACCAACTACTAGAGTTGACATTGACATGAATCCTTCTAACTCCTATTGAGTATGATAATTTGAGTACTGGGGTATCATGCTACTCGGCAAACAGGCTTAGTTCTGAAGATCAAAACAGAATGTTGGTTTGCATATAATCACAACATGGTAGGTCAAAAATTATGAATGAAAAGATTTGCAAGGGAATTAAGTTCTATATAAGCTCTACAAAATGATTCCTGAAAAGCTTGAATTTACAATTAACCAACCTCAAAATCTTAGACTTGGAGTCAACTCCAAGGCCTGGTTTATATCTCATATGATAGGACATAAATTATTCAAATACCACAGTGGGTGAATTGGATAGATTTATTTTTAAATAGTATTTCATTATCTTTTCCTCTTTACAAAAACAAAATTTTCTGTATAATTCTAAAAAAAATAGGAAATAAAGGTAAACACAAAGAAGTATGTTTGGTGCATAATAAATGTTCAATAAATATTACATGTGAGAAAGGGAGAGAAATAAAATAATAATCACCCAACAATTCCACCATTTGAAGTTGACCTTCATTAACACACATATTTCTATCTTTCATACACACACACACACAGTAATAGGACTAAAATTTGTGTACAACTCACATGTAAAAATGTCTAGTTTTTCCCCCTACAGTTGCCTTCATCTTGTTCTGGTGCTCCCATTCTTACCAAGGGCAGGAGAAAAATCTTAAATTTGTCAGTTAAAAGTAATTCAGTGTCTTTGAAATAAAGCAGTCCTGGGGCAAGTATTTCATTTTTTAAAAATGCAAGATTCCTTCAGAGCTGTTTTTTTCCCTCTCAGGAGGTCTGTCTTCTCCCTTTCCCTTCTGGATCCTCATAGAAATGGCGGACTCTTAGGTTGTTTCTAATGTGGTGTGGTTGATCTAGTCTTGTCCTTGGGGTCCAGCACTGGTGTCCTTGAGGTGTGGCTGGGATCTCTGGTTCTTTTGGAGACCAACCTGGTCACCACTACTAAAGTCTGGGGCCACCTCTGTTGTCCTGGTAATCCATGGCTGCCTTTTCCCAACCTGGGCCCCTTCTTCTCCACAGATACTTTTTGTGTTTTTGTATCTTCCCCCTGGAAGTGTGAAAATTTCATGATTCTCAAAATATCACATGCAGGCTATGCAGAACTGGAGCTATTACCTCAAGCCCACCCCTGGGTACTCCCTACAGCCACTGTAATTGTACCACACAGCACCAAGATGGCTTCACCTGAGCTGCCAGTCTTCTTGGAGAGGCACACAGCCCTGTCAGACACACACCCTGCTCACCCACACTGTTACTACCCTAACCCTCCAATTTATACCACCATCTGGGAGAAAGAAGAGGAGGAATGGAGACATATGGGGAAGAAAAAAAAAAGAGCCAGAGAAAAATGAAGAATAGAAAACAAAGGGACAGAGGAAGAGAAGGTGAATAAAATATATTGTCACACAACAAATGGAAAGATAAGCTCAGGCAACCAGAAGCTTGTGTGATATAGAGCTTGAGATACAAAGAGAGAAAAGGAACAAAAATCACTTCCTTCCCTATCATTGATCCCATTATTTTCTGCCACACTGAACAAAGATGGAGAGGGAAAAGGCAAAGTGAAGAAAATAACAAAGAAGATGAAGTGAGGTGTGCCTCAATTGCTCTCTTCAACTTCAAGGACTAATTATACACTCATTTCATTTCACCTTAAATTCTTTTCAAATCATGAACTGCAAACAACCCCAAACAAAACTCAGTAGGCTGCAAAACAGTTGATTTTGTAGCTAGGTAAAAACAGAACCTAAGAGTTCATTATATCACAGTTGTTGAAAACCAAATATCTATTTTCATTTCCTGTTGTGATTCAAGTGTTAGTGGATTAAATCAGTTTTTAAAGTAAACCATTTTCCCTACCTACACCTATACTACATTCAGGGCAAATAGCAATTTAACCCATTTCTATCTGTCCCTAGTCTCTATTTTTACTAAAAAGCATTTGGAGTAAGAAATTCATATACAGCAGTCATTCTCCTATCTTTTTAATGGTTAATACCACCATTCTTTGGCCACTGTTCAAATATGGAAAAGAAAGTAAAAAGAACAGTGCAGGGGAAGCCGGGATGGCTCAGTGGGTTAGGCGCTCACTTTGCAGCCCTGGGGACCGAGGATCGAATCCTGGCCCCGGCCCGTGCGGACCCATATGCTGAACCGGGGAGTGCCCCCAGTTTGATTCTCACTGGGGTGAGACCCTGGCCCAGTTCCTGCCCTATGCAGCCCCAAGCCCACCTGTGGAATGAAACTATGTGGAAAAACCAATAATGTGCAACTATGGAGACTGTTCTGGGCCCTCCTCCTTCTCTCTGTCTCTGACTCTGTATCTCTCTCTCTCTCTCTGTCAAACAATAAATAAATCGTTAAAAAAAAAAAAAGAAGAGTGCATAAATGGGAACCTTCTTAATAGCATGCCCTATAATGACAATATGTTAGGATAAGAGACCAGATATATTTACATTAAGGATGAATTTGAAAAAAAGGTAATTTATATCTATTATTGGGTTAATTTTATTTTCACATTTTAGTCTACCGGTATACCTTTTATCATACCTTGTAGGGGTCTCTTGTAATGAAGTAGGGCAGTTAAATCGCCCTTTAGAATCTCTGAGGAAGGTTGTGTGCTAGGTCATATGCTAAGTTGGAAAGCATGATTCAAACAGATGTTCAGCAATAGAAGATACCTCACAAGGGAGAACCACAGAACACTTCTGCATACCTAGGTTGTTTTATTTCAGGAAATGATTTAAACTAGAAAATCCCTGACTTCCCAAAATAAAAATTTCTAATATCTAAGGAAGAGAAAGAAAAAATAATGAAGAATGCATGATTTTTGTCACAGTTGATAAACAATAGAAATTACTCATTCAAAATACCAATAAAATTTTTTTAAATAGTATTTTATATGTAAGAAAGTATATATTATTGCTAGTTAACTAGGAAAAGACCGTATGTGTACTGCATTTCTGGGTTTTATTTTTCTTTACAAGCCATTATTATACTCAGTAATTTATAATTATGACCGGTAAAAAATGCATGTCTTTATATATTAATATTAAATTACATTCCATACATTCTATAATTGTGATGATTAATTTTATGTCAGCTTGACTAGGTCACAGGGTGTCCAGATATTCAGTTAAATAGTACGTATTTCTGAGAGTACCTGTGAGGTGGGTATTTCCAGATGAGATCAGCTTTTGAATTGAAAGACTAGGTAAACCAGATGGCTCTCCTCAGTGGGTAAGTATCATCCAATCTGTTGAGGGCCTGACTAGAACAAAACATCAGAGGAAGAGGGAATTTGCCCTCCCTACCTCACCACCTGAGCTGAGATATTAGTCTTCTGCTTTCAGACCGGAATTTACACTATTGATTCTCAGGCCTTTGGATCTGGACTAGAACTTAACATCATTGGTTTTCCTGATTCTGAGTCCTTCAGACTCAGATTGGAACTACACTAAGGATCTTCCTGGAATTTTTCCTTGTAGACAGTAGATAGTGGGACTTCCCACCCTCTATAATTGTTACATCAATTCCTAATAATAAATCACTCTGTTTCCCTTTCTCTCTATATATAGCTTCTCCTGTTCTGTTTCTCTGGAGAACCTTAACTAATACATTAGTCATATGCTTTAACATACATACTATATACTCATATATACATATATTTATACAAATATTATATATTTGTATGTTATATGTAAATATTATATATTTATTTTTATATATATTTATGTTTTGCCTAGGACAAACACATACATGAAAAAAAACCTAAATTTACATTTAAATGGCTAAACTATACTACCTATACTATTCTATCAGCAGCCACAGCTCATGGCTGTTGTGAAAAAGCAAGTTTAAAGGAAAATTAACAAGCTTTTTTTTTTTTATTTCTTTAAACCCTAGAACAGCAAAACAAATAGCAACGGATACTTATTGTCTATTCATGTCAATAATACTTGCATTGGTCCACACCGACGGGGGCCTAGATTTGATCCTCGGACACCAGGGCTGCAGGGTGAGCGCTTAGCCCGCTGAGCCATCCCGGCTTCCCCTCCAGAAGCTTCTTTGATCCCTCCAGCCCGGCTTCTGCCAAGGAAGCACTCTGCCCTCCTCTCCTGCCCGCCCACCCCTCATTCCTTTCCAGCACTCTGCCTCCTCAGTGCTATTGGTGGCCACCAATACTGTCCTGCCCCAAGGCCTTTGAACCAGCTGCTCCCTCTTCCTAAGATGCTCTTCCCTCAGGTCCCCATCACTCAGATCCCACTTGGATGTCACCTCCTGGCTTTCTGCCACCATCAACCACCACATCCTCTGAATCATACTATCACATTGTCCCGCGTTGTTTTCCCCATAACATTTGTATTGAAACAATCTTATTCACTCACTTATTCCACATCTGTTTTCCCCGCTAGGACATGGTGCTCTGTTCTCACCCCCACTGTCTGGCAGACAGTGGCTCTGGCCACCCTGCCCTGCCCATCTTGGAGGCATCCTCTCTCCTAGAAGATGGCACTGGCTCCGATGTCCCCTCCCACCCCTCAGTGTGTTCTGAATCCCAGCTCCACCACTGGATGAGCTGTGTGGCCCTGGATGAGTGGCTTAACCCCTCTGAACATCTCCTTGTTTGTATCTTGGAGATACCAACAATATTCCCCTCACAAAGTTCTGGTGAAGCTTAAATAGGGTCATGTGTAGAAAGTGTTTTACACAGTGCTTGGTACATAGTAAGTATTCAAGAAATGTCAGCAGGGGAAGCCGGGATGGCTCAATGGGTTGGGCGCTCACTTTGCAGCCACAGGGACTGAGGATCGAATCCCGGTCCCGGCCCATGTGGACCCATATGTTGAACTGGGGAGTGCCCCCAGTTCAGTTCTCACCGGGGTGAGATCCCGGCCCAGTTCCTGCCCTGTGCAGCCCCGCACCCACCTGTGGAATGAAACTATGTGGAAAAACCGATGATGTGCAACTATGGAGACTGTTCTGGGCCCTCTCCCTTCTCTCTGTCTCTGACTCTGTATCTCTCTCTCTCTTTGTCAAAAACAATAAAAATAATCTTAAAAAAAAAATAAAATAATACTTGCATTTATTTAACAAACATTTGTTTGTTTGTTTTCATGGGGAATGAGGATTACACTATTACTGATCATTGTAGAAAAGGTAAAAGGCACGGTTATGAAATCTCCTGTACTTCCATGCCAGTGTTTTAATGCATTGGCATATTTCTCTAGAGTGTTTTGTCCCCTCTACCCTTTTAATATAGCTGAGATCATGCATTATAATATCTCATGCTTTTTAGATGTTAAATCAAAAGTTATTTCTAAAGCCATTGAATGTATTTCTTACATGTATATTTTGGATGTTTAAGGTATGGCAAATATATGGATGGGCTCACACATGTCCATTCCAATTTCATTCTGGCCATCCTCTACTCAAAGCTGGAAAGCTAACAACTGCATTTCCCCAACTTCTTCACAGGTAGGGTTCCAGTGTGGTGTACAAATAGGTTTCAGCCAGTGAGCTGTAACCATGTGTCTTGAATTCTGAACTGAGTTCAATGAGAAGAAACAGGGGTCTGTTTTTAAAGTCAGACTGTGACTAAAGTAGCATGAGTCTGGAACTAGCAGCTGAAGGTGCACCCTCCCAGTGTGGAAAGTGGCTTCCTTATTCTGAAGTCTATTGACTGTAACAGGTTCTGCAGGGTGGCTTTTGGAATTGTTCTCCTTTTCCTCAATGTTTCATCACCCTCCCACCTATTTTAAAACCCATTTAAATAAATCCCTTTATGCTTAAACTAGCTAGAATGGATTACATTCTCTGCAGTAAATCCTCAACAATCAAGTGTTTCTAATAGCACAAGAAAATACATAATTCTTTGATACCTTTTTTTGCTTTGAGAAATGACTTTTAGAAGTGTCATTACTAATTCAAATGACAGGAACATTTTTTAAGGTTCTTGATACATGTCAATTCTTTTGTTTTTCTAAAAGAAAGGTTGTACTAATTTATTCTCCCATGAGAATATTCACCATCATTGTTATCTTTTCTCTTTATTTTTGCTACTTGATAGTTAAAAATAGCTTGCTATTATTTTAATGCCAATGTATTAATTATTAATATGGTTGAATACTTATGAATTTCATAAGCCATCTGTATTTACTCCTTCATGACTTTTCTACCTCTATATACACAATTGCTCCTGAGACTGTAATATTTTCTTATATTATCTTCTTATATACAATCTTTACATATGAAAAAGACAACCTTTTTCTTTTCATAGCTTATGCTATCTTTGGCAAATTTTTATTGGATTTTAAATTTAGGTTATGTTTTTGACAAGAACAACTTTAAAATTTTTGGATTGAAATGTATACTTCATCTTCCATGATTTCTTCAAGCAGAAAGCGTTCCATCCTTGGAACAAATAAGAATTCATATCAATGTAATTTTTTGTGTGATTTGGTTTTTACATTTAACTGTTAATCCTTATACTGAGCTGAATAGTGTCCCCTCCAAAGCCACATCTATCCAGAACTTCAAACTACAACCTTATTTAGAAATAAGGTCATAGTAATATAATTAGTTCAAATTGAGTCATGGCAGATTAGGATGGGCCTTAATCAAATGAATGGTGTCATTATAAGAAGAGAGACAGAGACACATAGGCTCGCAACATGTAAACACCATGTGATAATGGAGGGGGAGGTTGAAGAGTCTGTAAACCAAAGAATGCCACAGATTGCCAGCCATCGCCAGAAGCTAGGAAGAGGCAAGGAAGGATCCCCCCTAGAAATGTAGAGAAAGCATGACCTAGTTGGTACCTTGGTTTCAGATTGCTAGCCTCCAGACTGTGAGAGAGTACATTTCTGTTGGTTGAAGTCACCCAGTTTGTGGTAATTTGTTATGACAAAACTAGAAACTGTAATACAACGAGTACAGAATTGATTTTGGTATGTGGTCTGAAGTAACATTTTTTAGTCATTGTTTTTCTCAAATTGTGAACTACTTGGTCTACCTGAACTCCAGCTCCTGAAAGGCATGTGAACGTCAACTGCATTCCTTTCTTTGCAACTCCACATGGATGTCACATTGGTTGTTTGAAATTGAACACAGTGGCAACACTTACCACAGAAGTTGGGAAACCTACAAATCGCATCTCTCCTCCCCACTCCTAGAACTGGTTTTAAAACATTTACCAGGGGAGCTGGGATGGGTTAAGCGCTCACTTTGAAGCTCCGGAGGCCGAGGATCGAATCCCGGCCCCGGCCCGTGTGGACCCATATGCTGAACTGGGGAGTGACCCCAGTTCAGTTCTCAATGGGGTGAGACCCCGGCCCAGTTCCTGCCCTGTGCAGCCCCGTGCCCACCTGTGGAATTAAACTATGTGGAAAAATCAATGATGTGCAACTATGGAGACTATTCTGGGCCCTCCCCCTTCTCTCTGTCTCTGTCTCTGTATCTTTCTCTTTGTCAAAAACAATAAAAATAAATCTTAAAAAAAAAATAAAACATTTACCAGCACACACCACTATTCCGTCCCTACACTTTTAATTGCTATTACATTTTATTATTACTACTTTAGACTGCAAATTTCTTATTTTTTAATATTTAGTTCATAGCTATAGTACATATATACATAGAACGTGTCATAAGTATCTCAACAAGGGTATTTGAGAAAGGTATTTTCTGAGTCTTTTTGAATTATATGTGAATGACAACTTGGCTGGATAAAATATTCCGCTCTTCAAATCTCTGTCCCTACTGTGACATTTTCCCTGAAATTTAATGATGTGCAGAAATCTAAAGCCACCTTGATTCTCCCTCCTCTATAAGCAAACCATGTTTTTCTGACTAGATGCCTGTAGAATTTTTCTCTTTATTCTTAAAATGTAAAAACATTGTCAGAATATGTTTAATATAATATGAGTCTTTTTCCATTAATTTGTCCTGGAATCTGATAAGCTCTTTGAATCTGTGGGCCATATCCTGTTTCAGAAACGTTTTTTAGCTTACTAACTATTTTTTCTGCTTGTGTCTAATGGGTGTTTTTGTTGTTGTTGTTCTTTCTTGGTTCTTCTGAAAACCTATAGGCTATAGGTTGGATCTCCTTTATTTTTCCTCCTTTTTAGTATATGTGCTGCTGAAGTGAGCGCTTTTGCCTGCATCTTATTTCTCATCATGTAAAACTCTGGGTTTTCCCCCTCCCCCTCTACGTTCTAAAAGTTGAAATATTATGACCTTTCTGCACTCTAAATTTGCTCTTAGCTGCATCTGATGCTAAATTTATTTCCTTTGCATTTCTGCTTACTTTCAGCCACCTCTCTTTTCATCTCCACTTGCAGCTCATTCTCTGTTCTTTTAAACATTCTTGGCATCCAAAGGGTCATTTTTTATTAAGTATATCAAGCTAAGGCTCTGAAAGTTTTTCTTCTATGCTCTGGAAAATAACTATTTGTTTTTCCTCTGAGTTTTAAGTCACTTTCCCCTGTACTGCAGAATGTTTTAACAGGCATCTATACCAAATATTTTAAAGTTATTTTTCTTAATTAGAAAACACAGGTATATACATACAAAACTTGAACCAGAACAATATTTGGCTACAGAAGGGGTGAATAGTGTCCTCCTATCCACAGATACTGATCATTTGGATGTGTGTACATTTTCTTTTTTGGATCTAGACCTAGAGAGAACACTGAGGTGCTAAGCCATGAGTCTCGTTTCCAGTGTCTGACAAGTATTCATCTCATGTTTCTGCTGGACTATAGGAAAATCTTCCACTCTGACTGGCGAGAAGTCTGACAGGGTCATATATAGGCCTCAGTTCATCTTCAGTCAGTGCGAGAAGTAAAAAACTGTACCTCCAGCAACACCATTCTTTAGGTCTTTCTCTCGTCTCCAGCTTCCCTTCTTGCACATTTTCCTAAAGTTTTTATGCATTCAGCCTGCAAAGTGCTACTGCTTCTACTTGTCACTCTGAACCAATGATCATGTCATGTATTATGAAGGATGGTTTCCAAGTAAATGAAGAATAAAAGGAATTGATGAAGAGAAGGAGAGGCATAATTCTACCAAACTGAAAAGACCTCACATGCCTTTGAGACTTTCTGCATTTCTTTGCCAGTGAATAGAGTGGGATATTTTGTTTGTTTGTTTATTTGTTTGTTTTTCCCCCCATCTTCTTCCAAGATTTCTGTGCTACTCTGGTCAGCAGGCTTAGTTTAGAAGTATGACCTTCAACTCAACCCCTTCTTCTCTGAAGTTAGTGGAAATTCCCTGAAGATTAAAGCATTTGACTCCCTCTTATCCTTATTTCTCAGTTTGCTTATAAATTTTTTTGGTTCATTTATTCATTTATGGTGATTTAATTTGAAAGTTCAATAGAGTATTTCATCATAATGGTACATATTAACTCTGTTACTTCCTGGAGAATCAGTATGTGTCACATACTCTGCTAGGTGCTCAAAAATGAAAAGACGAAAAAGACGGCCCCTGCCTTTAGAGAGCTAAGCCTTATAAGAGACACTAAGGAGAAGGACAATCTAGGCCAAGGGCACTGTGTGTGGGCACAACTGCTAGTGCGCTTGGTCTTTGGGTGTGCAGAGTGATGTCTGGGGCAAGCGAGAGAGCATGGTGCCAGATAAGCTGAGACTTCATTAAGAAAGTAGTGGGGAGCCAGTGCCAAATTTTAATTTTGGACTTTAGAAATCTATACTATAGGAGAAAAAGTTCAGATGACAGAAGATCTTTGGACATTATGTGAGCCCTGGCAAGGGATTGTTTAGCCTGCGTAAAGGTAGTGCAAAGTTAACAAATAATGTGAAAGTAATATTGATAGGGCTTGACAGTTGCGAAGATATGGGTGATGAAATAAGAAGGTGCAAGAATGATTTAGAAGTCAGTCACCCCAATGACTTTTTTTTTATTGTTAAATTTATTGGGGTGACATTGATTAATATCAGTTACATTGTTTCCAGGTGTACAATTCTACATTACATTGTCTATAATTGCATTATGTGCACACCACCCAGAATCAGCTCACTTTCCATCACCGTATGTTTGATTCCCCCTCCCTACTCCCCCTCACCCATATCTCCCACCCACCTCCCCCTTACCCTCAGGTAACCACTAAACTATTGACTGTGTCCATGAGTCTTTGTTTCTTTGTTCCTTTCAGTTTAATATTCCACCTGTAAGTGAGATCATATGATTCTTGATACTTTCAGTCCACCCCAATGACTTGGTAGAGGGTGCTCGTAACTGTGATAGAGACTATAGAAATGACGTATGTTTGATGAGAAAGATAATCCACTTTGGAGACACACTAAATGGGAGGGGCCCTGGGACTTCTAAATGGAGATAGCTGGCAGACACATAACTGTCTGGAGCACAGAGGAGAATCAAGGCCTGGGATAATTTGCACTAGTAGTGCTTATGGCTGAGTATGAAAGCCATGGATGTTTTCCCCCAAGTAAAGGCAAATCCAGTGAGAAAACAACAGAGCTAAGAGTCAACAATGGAGAACAGCAATGTTAGGAGGGTAGATTAAAAACAAATTAAACAAACAAACAAACAAAAAACAGCAAAGGAAGCTAACAAGAAACAGAAAAAAAAGAGATGCATCGGAACTCAAGAGGAAAATAATTTCAAGGAAGCATGAAACAACAGCGTTAAGTACAGCAAAGCTCAAGTAATATAAGTAATTACAACCACTCATTTCAGTATTCTAGGGCTTGACATCTCTTATTTAATAAGAACTGTGAAATGAAAGCTGTTGCACAATAACAGAAATGCTTCTCATCAGAAAACTTTGTCATTTAATGAGAATATGTGTTATAAAACCTCTGCCTTTTGGGCTATTTAGTGCTATCAGGCACAGGTTATTATCTAGCAAATATCAGAAATAATGCAGCCCTTGTTTCACAGCTTTGTTAGAGTGAGATGTAACCCAAGATGGAATTAACCTTCTAAGAACTCTTGGTCGTAGAGAATAGTAGTAGACTCTGAACCTGTCCTCTGTGGAGCTTTATAATAGAGCAAAGTAGTCTGTTTCCCATTAGTTCTCCAAAAGCCATCATTAATCTGGGGGCAGCAGAGTCAGCCCTAGGAATCACTAGCCACCTAAACAGTGTGATATAAATAACACTAAAGATTCTTTTCCAATTCTTCACATAAAATACTTCCCAGCCCCCACCTCCAGGGTAGTCAAGGTTTCTGCAATTCCTTTGGCTAGAAAATTATTCTAATTTGCTAAAGCACTTTGTTTTTTCCAAGTGGTTCCAGTAAAAACACTATGAGAAATAAAACATTAATCCATAATCAACCATTAATATTTCAGCAAAGATCTGTTTATCAAAAGACTTGCTATAATCTTAAGAAAGAAAGAAGAAAAAAAAAGAATAGGGACTGGGCATTAAGAAGATCTGAATCACAGGGCCCTGGCATAGGGACAGGGCTCTTATAATTGAGAAATATCATGTCATTGGACACAGGAGGAAGGATGCCAAAATTCAGGAAGGGACAACGTATAACAGAGTTTCTTAGGCCTTTTAAAACCAAATTCTTCTTTAATCAATGTTAAGATTTCTTGGGTCACTGCCTCTACAGATTCTGACGTACTTACCAAAGTTGGCGTGATCTCTCCTAAGAATCACATATCTTCTGCAAATTTCAAACAATTGGAAAAAAAAAGTTTCTGAAATTGACTTCCTGTAATTTGAATTGTGAAAATAATAAGAAAAGTTATTACATTTTCCAAATGTAAGTAGTTAAATATGTAATTTTATTATAATATTGTATGTGTGTTTCCAAAGACTCAAGTCCTGCTGCAGATCTTGACTTGACATTCATCTGTTCCATCCTCACTCTGTCACTAACACCTTCACCCCAAGACAGGTAAGAGGCAAACAACTAATGAAATTAATTAATATAAGCCATTTTTCTCTCCTGAACTGCAGATCGTCACAGAAAATAATTGTTATAAGCTAAAACAAAATTTCAAAGCAGAGAAACCAACCCAGGAAGAAAATGCCAGAAAAGAGAGTAAGAAAGCATGAGTTTGGGATGGCCAAGTAGAGACTTATTCTTCTACATTGTGCTAAATGCAACAGGCTTTATTACTTAAACCAGGTTGCTGTGGTTTCACAACTGCCAAATTACTAAAAGACAAGAATAAGAATCTCTTATCCAAGGATTGAGTGGTTTAAAACTTAAACTCCCACTTGCAATCACCTACTGCCAGGGAAAGGGCCTGGTGCTGGGCTGCTGCTCATAGAAACCACAAGGAAGCAGGACACCCACAGGAAACAGGAAGGACAAAGGCCCTTCTTTCTCCTCCAGCTTCCCACTCTCTGTCTAGTGCCCTCTACCGAAAAGCCACATTGGGAACCAGCTGACGGGGCAAAAATGTGATTTGTAGAGTGCCATTACAACATTACAAAACAACACAGGAAAGTAAGTTAGAAGCTAATAGAAAATAACCTGCTAAGTGGCACAAGTGATAAGAGTGGAAGCATAAAAATTTGTTGGGACATGATTGCAGAATTCAAGGAGAGAGGTGATGGTGGTTTGGACCAGGGTAGTGGTGGTGGAGGAGATGAGAAATAGTTACAATGTTTGAAAGTAGGTTCATCATAATTTGGCCGTGTATTTAATAAAATGTGATGTGTGAGAGAAAGAGGTAAGCCCAGGAGACTTCAAGGTTTTTGAACTGAGCAGCTGGAAAAATGGTGTTCCTGTTTTCTGAGAAGAGGAAGTTGGAAATACACAAGTTTGGGATGGGGGAGCGATTAGGAATTCCACGCTGATTATTTTAAGTTTGATATTCATATTTGATATCCACCTAGATTAGCTAAGCTGGGAGTTGGGTATTGAGTCTGGAGATAAAGAAATAGGTATGAAATGTAGTACAAATTTAGTAGTCATTTGAATATAGTGTTTATTTAATTGCTTTTTGTTTGTTTATTTAAATTTAATAAATATACAATATTGTGTTAGTTTCTGGTGTATAACAATGACAGTATTTATATACCTAAGTGATCACCATAATATATCTAGTAATGATCTGACACCGTGCAAGGTTATTAAGGTATTATTGACTATATTCCTTAGGCTACACATTATATCCCAATGATTTATCAGTTTTACAACTGGAAATATGTATCTTTTATTCCCTTTCATCTTTTTCACCCTTTTCTCCATTTCATTCTACCCTGGCAACCACCAGTTTGTTCTCTAAGTCTATAAATATATCATTGATTTGTTTTGTTTGTTCATTTCTTTACCCATTCATCTATTCATGAGACCCTAGTTTGCTTCCATATCTTGGCTATTGTAAATAATATTGCGATAAACATAGGGGTGTATATATCTTTTTAAATTATTGTTTTTCCTTTTCTTCAAATAGATATTCAGAAGTAGAATTGCTAAATCATATAATAGTTCTATTTTTAATTTTTTGAGGAACCTCCATACTGTTTTCCACAGTGGCTGTACCAATTTATAATCCCACTTAATAGTTCACAGGGATTCCCTTTTCTCCACAACCTCACCAACATTTATTTGTTTTCTTTCCGATAATAGTTAGTCTGACTGTGAGGTGATATCTCATTGTGATTTTGATTTGCATTTTCCTCATGATTAGTAATGTGAAGCATCTTTTTTATGTGTCTATATGTCTTCTTTAAAAAAAATGTTTATGTTGAGTTGTATCAGTTCCTTATGTATTTTTTATATTAGTCCCTTAATACTTCATTTGACTTATCATTTTGTTGATGTTTCCTTCACAGTGCAAATGTATTTTAGTTTGATACAACCTCTTTTTTTATTTTTGCTTTTGTTGCCCTGTCCTGGAGAGGCATATCCAAAAAAATATTGCTAAGATAAATATCAAAGAGTGTACTGCCTATGTTTTCTTCTTGGAGTTCTATGGTTTGGGATCTTACATTTATGTCTTTAGTCCATTTTGAGTTTATTTTGTATATGGAGTAAGAAAGTGGTCCAGTTTCTTTTTTCTTTTTCTTTTTGCATGTAGTTGTCCAGTTTTCCCAACACCATTTATTGAAGAGACTACCTTTTCCCTATTGTATATTCTTGCCTTCTTGTTGTAGATTAATTGACCACATAACTGAGGGTTAATTTCTGGGTTCTCCATGTGTCTGTTTTTATGCCAGTACCATGCTATTTTGATTACTAAAGCTTTGTAGTAGTGTTTAAAATCAGGAAGTGTGATGCCTCTTTGTTCTTTTTCCTTAAGATTGCTTTGGCTATTTGGGGCATTTTGTGGTTAAATATTAACTTTAGGATGATTTAGAAAGTAGTATTTAAGCCCACGAGACCAGAAGAAACCCTATAGGGAATGAATAAAGAAAAAAAAAGTTAGAAGATAGATTCCAGGACCACTCCAACATTTATGGGGTGAGGAGACAAGAAGAAGCCAGTAAATGCTAGAAAGTAGTGGTTTTTGAGACAGCAGGAGAATCAACGGAGTGATAGCAGCGTGTGATACCTTTCATCTTTCTCTTTTCATTTACTTTCTTCACTTACGAAAGGAAATTAAAAGAGAAGGACGAAAGGTGTCACGTGGTGCTATCAGGTCGAGTAAGACGAGAACTGACAACTGACAATTGTAATTGGCAATGGGAAGATACAGAAATAACTCAAGAACATTTCCCAAAATGGGAGGACATGACCTTGCAGATTAAAAAGGTCCACTGAGTATCAGCACAATTAATGAAAATAGGCCAAAAATGAGGTACATCACTGTGAAATTTCAAAATACTGGGGTTGTGGAGGTGGGGAGTGAGGAGCAAGTAAAGAGAAGACCAGTTTGGAATGCAGGTGGAACTAGAAATCTAGATCAGATACAAAAGATCAGGAATCAAAATGACATCAGTTTTCTCAAAAGCAACACTAGAATCTAGAAAACACTGGAGGAAGGTCTTCAAAATTCTAAAAGAAAAGGATTTCCAAACTAGCAATATAATCCTAAAAAATATATCAATCAAGTATTAGAATAGAATAAAGAGAGTATACACGGTCTCTTTATCACTTCTATTTTCTTAGGGGAGTAGAAAGCAAGGTTATTACCAGGGAGAAGGGGTATGAGAGGGAAGTATTGGAGGTCTTAGAGAGAAGATATGGTATAGTCATTTAAGTGAGAGAGTGGGGGAACCTGAGATGATCAGAGGGTAAAGCGCTTGCTTTGCAGCCCCGGGGACCAAGGATCGAATCATGGCTTCAGCCTGTGTAGTCCCATATGCTGAACTGGGGTGTGCTTCCCTTGCAGGAGGCCCCCAGTTCAGTTATTATCCCCCAGTTTGGTCCCTGGCTCAAGGGGCCATGCCTTCCATGAGAGAGGCTCCTAGCTCGGTTCCCACCCTGTGCAGCCCCTGCCCACCTGTGTGGAATGAAACCATGTCAAAAACTGATGATGTACAACTATGAAGACTGCTCTGAGCTCTCCCCCTTCTCTCTGTCTTTCTCTGTCTCTGCCTCTCTCTGTCTGTCAAAAACAATAAAATAGATCTTTAAAAGAAATAGAGAGAACGAATAGACTTGAGAAATGCTGTGGAATTGCTTACCAATTCTTAGTGGCCTATGAAAGACTGAGTCGACTACCCTCTCTTTAGACTGATAAACACAGCTAAAGAAAAGTAATGGCAGCAGAGAGAGCAGAAACTATTTCAATATGAGAAAAAAGATCAAGCAGCAGGTGGGGCTCATAGCCTATGTCGTCACTAACAAGGGTGGAGGCCAGCTTCAGTGGAGGAATGGCAGGGGTGACCTAGAGGAGAAGCCCAATGGAAGTGTACTGCTACAAAGCACATTAGAGAAGTGGTTTGAAACTGAGGATGATAGTGGCCTCATTTGAGGAGAAAGTAATTTGAAGAATTTAAAGAAGGAGGCTTCATGGTTAAAATATTAGAAGATAATTTGGCTGTGAGAATTGATTATGAAACAGCAGATAATAGAAGCAAAGAACCTGATAGGGGGTAATCACAATTTATCCTGGAAATGAGTAATTACCTTTAATCCAGATGGAAAATGGCTACGGGTTAGTTTAAGGCTACCACTACAAGAAATTACAATAGACTCTCAGTTAACCAGCACCTACAAGGATTGGTAGATGCCAGATAAATGTGTGTAGACTCTCTGTGAACCAGAACTCAAGCAACCAGCACTCTCAAATAACTGGAAGAAAATATTGCCAGTTGCTTGAGATCTGGGCAGTTACTCGATAGTGCCGGTTGCTTGAGTTCTGGTTCACACAGAGCCTACTTTGCATTTTGTGACAGGATGGTTCTGTTTGAAACAACTCCAAAGGAGTGGAGATAGAAGATAATGAGAATTACACTTTAAGAAAAAGGCTTCATATGAATATATTACTTAGTAGTGTCCTGCAGTCTTTTTTCAGGTTGGCTCAGGATGTTTTTATTTATTTATTTATTTATTATTTTTTTAATTGTTTTTCGACAGAGAGAGAGAGAGAGAGAGAGAGAGAGAGAGAGATACTGAGACAGAGAGAGAACTGAACTGGGGGAGCTCCCAGTTCAGCACATGGTTCCGCACGGGCTGTGGCCGTGGCCAGGATTCAATCCTCGGTCCCCAGAGCTACAAAGTGAGCGCTTAACCCACTGAGCCATCCCGGCTTCCCCACAGGATGTTTTAAGTAGTAATCTTGTGGCTTCCTCTGGGGTATTCAACATTTATTGCGTATGTATTTGTTTACTCTCTTGTATAGCCTGTTGCTGTCAGAATCTTGTAATAATATAGTACTATAAAGTGATTGTATCATAATATAAATCACTACTTTTTGCCTCTGCAGGAGTTTCCCCTACTTATCTCAAACCCTTCCTTTCCTTTCTAAGAGGTAAACTCATCTTGGCTTCTTGGGGGGTTTTTTTCTCTCCCAGGGACACCAAGCTGAGATACCAACCATAAACCCCTAGGTGGTATCTCTCTAAGTATTTGGGGAAGGATGGGGAGGGGAGGGGAGGGATAAGAGTCCAAAGACCTAGGGTCAAGCCAGTTCTGCCAGCTTGAAGCAAATCACTGTCTTTGTCTGACACAAATGTTTTCACTGAAAAATCAGGATCGTGCTCATACCTGCGATACTTTTCTCCCCATGTGTCAGTTCTATGTACCTAATGGCTATGCAATGCTGAGTGTTTTCTTTCTGTGTCGTTCTTCCTCCAAACATTCATTCTTTTCTATCTAATCAATTTTATTTCCCAGTTATTGGCAGGTACTTTTTATTCAAAAGAACTTACAGCTCATCAAATCTAAGAGGCTATCATATTATTTACCAATACAGAAAAAAGGACACTGCCAATAGAACTATGACTCAATGTTTTGACAATAGCACTATGGAGAGTCCTGCTCTAGCCTCTTGACATTTCTTTCATCCATTAGAAGGACCTGAGAGTGTTTTCCTGCTCTCACTTACATTGTCTGGCACGTGATATAGAGACAATCATTTTGTACACATTTTAGTAACTATTTCTAAGACAGCTTCATCTACCTGTGGGTATTTTCTTTCTTTTTTTATTTTGCTGCTTTACAAAGATATATAGACTTGATTCCATCATTTCTCTGACATAGTAATTTGCTTACAAATCATATTGGCACCCTGTTGCTCTGTCTCTATGTCTTTCTTTATACACAATAGCTATTTTCTGTTTTTGATGGTATTTTAAATGCCAAATTCAATGTGTGCAGTACCAACGATACACAAACCTCCACTAAGATGACACTATGGGAGCAGCTATGGCCAAGGTCATTGTTGCTTTGGCATCTCAGTCTTACAGATGTTAAAATATGAAAAATGTACATCTTCAAATCAATAAAACACATAGTTTTTAAAGATTTATTTTATGCTTTAACAGAGAGACAGAGAGAAGGGGGGAGGACCCAGAGCAGTCTCCATAGTTGTACATCATCAGTTTTTGACAGTTTCATTCCACACAGGTGGACCAGGGGCTGTACAAGGTGGGAACCTGGCCAGAGACCTCCCACATGGGAAGCTCACCCCAGAGAGCACTGGCCTCCCACATGGGAAGCAAACCCCAGTTCAGCATATGGGTCCACATTGGGCCGGGCCAGGACTCAATCATTGGACCCCAGGGCTACAAGGTGAGCGCTCAACCTGCTGACCCATTCGGCATCACAACATATATAATTTTATCTTGTGGGCATCCCTCCCTTCTCCCTTTCCCTTCATTGGTACTTGCAATTTTGTTTACCGGTATGTAATATGCTACCTATCCCACCAATTTATACTCTGCCCTTGTCAATAATTTACATCATTTCTCTGGTATGGTCATATGTGCCAGTGTGTGTCATACAAAAATCCAGATATGAAAGCTAACAGTAGAAACTTAAGTTAAAATGCATATCATGATTTATAGATCCAACCAAGCACTAAAGATCTGACCAAAAAAAAAAAATAAAAGGGGGGGGGGGAGTGAGGGGGATCTGGGATGGCTCAACAGGTTGAGCACTCATTTTGCAGCCCCAGAACCAGAGAACTGAATCCTGGCCCCAACCCAGGCAGACCCATATGTTGAACTGGGGAGTGCCCCCAGTTCAGCTCTTGCCGGGGCCTATGCGGGAGGCTCCTGGCCCAGTTCCTGCCCCGTGCAGCCCCGCACCCACCTGTGGAGTGAAACTATATGGAAAACTAATGCTGTCAACTATGGAGACTGCTCTGGACCCTCCCCCTTCTGTCTGTCTCTGTCTCTCTCTCTCTGTAATAAATAAATAAATAAATAAATAAATAAATATCTTTCTATTAAACAAACTAAGCAATTTAGTAATAGAAACTTCAAGAGACATGTTCTCCATAAGCAAACATTTTTTAATAAGAATATGTAACTGGTGAATTTAACCAATATATAATCAAATACAATTATAATTAATAATTTCTAAAATTATATTCTACTTATTTCACTTGGTTCATATTCTCCAATAAAATTATTTAACAATAATGTCATTTTCCCAAGGACTGTAGAAATAGTCATATATGTACTAATAATTATTATTATACTATCTTATCCTTTTCATGAGGATAATTAGGAAAGTTCATTAATAGCTGAACAATCTGAAATCACTGAATACATAATGAACTCCGTGAAATAGAACTGTTCACAGATGGACCCTGACCATCTTGCCCAAAGAAGCTCTTAGCAAACAAGGAGTTTGGTAAGATAATTAGTCAGTTTCAGACTTTACTTTTAAGGTTGCCTCCCACAATTAAGCTGGGGCACAAATGCCTTGGCTGTCACAAAATATATTTGTGAGTCAACAGGCTGTTGTCCACATCTCAGAAGGGGCTTGCAGTAAGCACAAATGTGAACCATCATAGGAAGGCTACATTTTTAAGGCCCTCTCTGTCCCCTAAGTGCCATTATTCAGAGGACAAACCATATTGATCTCAGATTAAAAAGTCCCTTCATCATATATACTCTCTCTCTCACACACACACACATGTGAATACACACATGTATATATGTATGTATATTCATATATACATTAGAAATTTGAAGAGTAAGAAAAGGTTAAAGGAGGTCAAAGAGAAATAAAATCATCTCAGAACATATTGTTTCTGAAAAACAATTTGCAATTCATTTTAGACATATCAGTGCTTTTCTAACCAACTTGCCTGAAGTTCCCAAAGATTTCTCTCCTGGTTCTTCGCTGTTTCTCCCTTCTCTTAGCCCTTCTCTTTTTTATCTCCTCTTTCTGGCTCATCCCAATAGTTCTATACTCTTCTATACTCAGATACAACTTTAGAACACCAGGCCCTTGAGTTACTCTCTGAACTCCAGAAGTTAGCAAGAAATATTTCCATACCCAGACAGTACACTCAATAAACAGAATTCCGGTGTCAATTGTTAACAATTTTTTTTTCTACCATGTTACACATAGAGAGTAGTTAAGTAACTTATCTTAGATCTCACAGCCAATGTTGTCCTACTGGTTTCCAGAAACCTTTCCACATAGTTTTCCTTCCACTGAAACAGAAACTCATTGACATTCTGTTAATGAGGAAAAATAGAAAACTGAAGTAAACACTAAAAAAGAAGGCTGAGGAGGGATAGTTCAGGGAAAGTGGTACAAACTATTGCTGGCAGTGTCAGTATGATTCGTGTCCATATAAATCCTATGTAAAGATTCCTAACCTGGTACCCTTGGTGAGTCCACCCCACTCACTGGGGTACAACCCACTCTCATAACATGTGAATTTAGTCTGTCCCAATATATATGTATAATTATGCTTTCAGAAAATCATTTGATCTGATCTGTTTAATGTTGAGGACTAGAAAGTCACAGAGGGAAACAAAAAGGATAGGAAAAAATGGACATTGATGTAATGAATACTCTGTGTCAGGAATTGGGTTTTTGATGCCATGCTCATTTCCACTGTTCCCAGGATAATGTTACTAGAAAGACGCAGAGAATGTTCTGACTTTCTGAATTCAATACATAAAATTTGGGGTCCAAGCTAATCTCACTTAGATTTGAAGGGGCAGGAACACACACAGACATAAAATGGGGGGCTGCATTCATTAATCCCTGCCCTTTTAACTCACAGAGCTACATTATTGTCAAAATGCATTATTATTAGGAGAAAATGTAAAATAACAAGTCTTGTTTTTTATATAATTTTTCCTATTATAAAATTTTGCAACAACTTTGGAAAACTGTGGTTTTTCTCTTAGAAATTGTTTATGCATATAATTATATATAGTTGAAGCATATACATTTATGTACTTTTTTTCACTTAACATTATAACATGCATTTTTCTATTCATTAAAATTATTCATGAACATTATTCCAAAATACCACTGCATATTATTCCATCAATAAAGAACTGTTTTCAGACCATTAATATATTTTTATATGTTTAATGAATGTCACTGCTTTCAAATTATCCATAATTAACATGGTATGTATATTTGTATGCACTAGAGTTTTTTTCTTTGTTTTTAGGATGAATTTGTAGAAACATAATAAAAAGTATATTTTAAAATAATTGTTATTTGCAACTTTTCAAAAAATCAACTTTGGCTTTTTAGATCCCCTCTATTGTATTTTTGTTTTTAGATTATTCTTTTCTGGGTTTTTGCTGTTGTTCCTTCTCAACTATTTAGAGATCTTAGGACTTTAAGTTTAATGTTATTATGGGATAAGACTTGGGGGTTTTCAGGGAGGGGCTAAATTTATTTTGAATGTGTGAGGACTATCAGTTGTTTAGCCTAAGGGCAGACTGTTGCAGATTATATTTTCCAAAGATGACCACAACATCTACCATACTCTTTTACCAATGTGACTTTGATACTCCTCCTAACAAGAGATAGATCTATGCTAGGACTCTTCCCTCCTTGAACTTGGGTGGGGCTTTGTTATTGCTTGAAGCAACAGTGCAAGTTGGAACTGAAGAGAAATTACTTCCACTGTGAGGTTATAAAAATGTCATGTACTTCTGCGTGGTTTTCTTTGGGCACTAGCTTCTGGGGAAACCAGCTACTATGTAAACCTGTAAGCAGTCCAATTGTCCGGAGGCTATTGTAGTGTGAGGGAGCCCAAACTCATCCATAAGGAGAGACAACATGGAGAGCCCTGAGACTACATGGGAAAGGAGAGAGGCCTGGCTAGCCCAAGCTGCTTCAACCCTGTGGCATTTCAACTCCAGCTGACGGGCAAGAGGTCATGAGCCAGATCTGCTCAGCCTCGTCTTTCCTGAATCACTGACCCACAGAAACTGTAAAAGACACTAAAATGACTATTGTTGCTAAGCCACAAAGAGTGGCTTGTTATTGAGCAATAAATAACTGAAACAAGAGCTCTAAAAAAATTCAAATTCCCATCTCCCCTTCCAAATTATGCGATGTTATTTTCTAGTATTTTAGTTGTGTCTTCTATTTTTATACTACAAATCATATGTAAAGATATGTATAATTATTGTTTTATACAGATGAGGTTTGTTGAGTTTTGTTTATAAGCTTAACTGATTTCTTTGAAACTCAAAGTTTCCTTCTAAAGTAACATTCTTGGTTTTCCTAAGATACATTCTTCACAATTTTTTTCAGTGAAGATCTATTGGTAGTAAATCTCTGTCTGTTTTTCATACAATGCTTTTTATTTTGAAAAATAATTTTCTGGGAGAAACCGGGATGACTCAGTGGGTTAAGTGCTCGCTTTGCAGCCGTAGAGACCAAAGACCAAATCCTGGCCCCAGCCCGTGCGGACCCATATGCTGAAGTAGGGTGTGCTTCTCATGTGGCAGTTCCCCAGTTTGGTTCTCGCCCTCCCCCCAGTTCAACTGCTGGCTCAAGGGGGCATGCCTCCCATGCAGGAGGCCCCCAGTCTGGTTCCTGCCCTGTGTGGAACCTGCCCACCTATGTGGAATGAAACCATGTTGAAAGCTGATGACGTACAACTATGGAGATTGCACTGGGCCCTCTTCCTTCTCTCTGTTTCTCTCGGTCTCTGTTAAAAACAATAAAAAATAATCTTAAAAACAAAGAAAACTAATTTTCTGAGTACACACTTCTATGTTATAGTTTCTTCGCTATGCACTTTGAAAATACCTTTCCTCTGCTTTCTGACTTCTAATTTTACTGTTGGTAAAAGTATGCTTTTAATCTAATTATAATTTATTTTGCAAGTGACCTGTCTTTTTTCTTTTAACAGCACTTTTAAAAAAATATTTATTTTATTGTTGAGAGAGGGAGGGAGACAGAGAAAGAGAAAGAGAGAGAGAGAGAGAGAGAGAGAGAGAGAAGGGGTAAGGGCTTAGCGCAGTCTCCATAGTTGTACACCATTAATTGTGACATAGTTTCATTCCACACAAGTACATGTGGGGCTGTGCAAGGTGGGAACTGAACTGGGGGCCTCCCTCATGGGAGGTGAGAACATTCAGCACCACAGTTCAGCATATGGGTTTGCATGGGACGGGGTAGAGATTAGAACCCAGACCTCATGGTTGCAAGGCAAGCACTCAACATATTGAGCTATCTCAGCATCCCCTTAACAGCTTCTTATTACCTTTAGTTCAGTTTTACTAACATGGTCTAGGTTTGCATTTTTTACAGTTAATTATGTTTGATATTTTGTGTTTTACATATTTATGTTTACATCATTCTTTAAATCTGAAAAAGTCTCACTCTTTACCTCTATTTTACAATTCCACAATTCTACTTTAATGAGTCCTTCTCATTCTATCTTCTATGTTTCTTTGTCTTGTGCTTCATATTTTATGTCTTCTATCTGGAAAATTATTTACTCTATCTTCCAGTTCACTAATTCTCTCTTTAGTTATATCTAAAATGATTTGTGCTTATTTCAACAATTATATTTTTTCTTTGTTTAGATTTCTTTTATTGTTTTTGACAGAGACAGAGATAGAGACAGGCAGAGATAAGGGGGAGGGCCCAGAGCAGTCTCCATAGTTGTATGTCCTCAGTTTTCAACATAGTTTTGTTCCACACAGGTGCTCGGGGGCCATGCAGGGTGGGAACTGGGCTGGGGGCCTCCAGCATGGGAAGCATACCCCATTTCACTATATGGGTCCACACAGACCGGGGCTGGGACTTGATCCTCGGTCCCTGGAGCTGCAAAGCGAGCACTTAACCCACTGAGCCATCTCAGCCTCCCCTATAGTCTTCATTTTTTAAAGTTTTATTTAGTTCTATTTCAAGGGTATCTAGTTAATTTGTATGTTCTCTTATTTTTTTTTAAAAGATTTATTTTATTGATTTTTCACAGAGAGAAACAGAGACAGAGAGAGACAGCGAGAAGGGGGAGGGTCCAGAGCAGTCTCCATAGTTGACATTAGTTTTCCATATAGTTTCACTCCACAGGCGGGCACAGGGCTGCGCAGGGCAGGAACTGGGCCGGGAGCCTCCCACATAGGTCCCGGCAAGAACTGAACTGGGGGCACTCCCCAGTTCAGCATGTGGGTCCGCATGGGCCGGGGCCGGGATTCGATCCTCGGTCCTCAGGGCTTCAAAGCGAGCGGTTTACCCACTGAGCCATCCCAGCTTTCCCATGTTCTCTTATTGACTTATTCTTAGTTATTTTATTCTATAAAGATTTCATATTTGGTTAAATACTGCGTTTGACAATTCTAATACATTTTCAGGCATTTCTATCTGTAACTTTTTGTTGGCTTTTTATCTCTGAGGACTCTCAATATTGAAGGCTGTGTGAATTTCAGTGTTTGTTTATGAGATTATATTTGTTTAAAAGTAATATATGAAAATTCTGAGAGCTTTCCTCAGGAAGAAATTTGTGTTTGCTTGTATTGCCAGCCAGGGGCTGCTAATGACCTGAGACCACATTAGGTCCCTTATTAAGGTTGAATACGAGACACATATTAACACAGTAAGTCCAGGGCTTGGTCTCCTGCTCTCAGCTTTGCTCTCTGAACTTTATTATACAGTTCACAGTGCTTGGTATGATTATAGGTCCATGATTTTATGTTTTGTGTTTTTCTGTCTGTCTGAGAAATAAGTATGCAGGTACCCTTGGAGATTCCCTAAATTTAACAAGCCCATTAATACACTGAAAAAATATGTTTTATCAAAGAACAAAATGTATTCCAACAAGAGAGTCCTGCTGCGTAACTATTCTGGATATCACTCAGAGTAGCTTTTACTGCATAGAGCTACATTATTTGATTTATATCTCTCAACAACCTCAAGGTAAATAATTTTATTCCCAATTGATAAGTGAGAGGATAAGTAACTACTCTTACATAGCTAGTAAGTAGGAACACTTTCTAGCACTGCTACTAGAATCTGAACACAAATCTAATTAAAGTCAAAAACAGAGTTCTCCACCACTATGTAACAGTACTTCTCAGACACAAACTCTATGCAGATCTATACCCTTTTAGAGGCATCTGTTCTTTACCTTCTACTAGCTCTCTCTAGTTCCAGTTTTAATCTGCCTTCTAATTCCCTTATAGCGTGGCAGCTGTTAGACAGAATGGCTATCAATGACTGCCAACCCTTGATGAAAGCACTAATAAGCTGCTCTGAATTTGGAGAATGAAGAAAGGCAGTGACAGAATAAATATGAAAGTTTTAGAAACAGAAGCTGAGACATAGTCATATAGAATTTAAAAAAGAAACTGCTATAATATTTAAGCCCCAGTTATTTTTTTCACAGTTAAATTATTTTTTTTAATAACACAAATAAAAGAACAATTGTTCTCCCTGCTAATAACTCCACACTCCCAATTAACTTTAATAAAATTAGAGGCAATAACCATTGTATGAAGTCTCTTCCATTTATATGGGAAAGACTATCCAGGCTCTACTGGATATTAGGAACCTCAATGTAAATACCAGGGTCTCATATCAAGTTCACCCAGTGAATTAAAAGCCAAGCACTTACAAATGCTAAAAGGTTAAACCTACCATGATTTATTTGTTCTAAGCATTTTAGTTTCCTAATTCATGTCAACTTAACAAATAAAAAATAAGCAATAACCAAGTTTTCTCAGCTAAGCATCCTGCTAAAACTTTATTGAAATATCTGTTACTAAAACATTTATCTCCTCAGCTTAACATCATAAAAGCATTTTAACTGACACCAAAACACTCATTGGATTTCCTTTTATATGATAATTTAAATCAGAAATTCAGTTTGAAGGAGATTTTAAAATACACTTATTTAGTTATTCATTCATGCCATAAACATACTGTGTACGTCCTATACACCAAACAACCTGCTGGGGTCTCAAGAGCACAGATAAAAGGTTCTTGACAGCAAGCAGCTCACACCTATATTTCTGCCTCTAATACACATGCATGGAGATACACACATTCAGAATCCCACTGCTCTTTTTTAGTGGCTGCAAATAACAATCTTTTCCAAGTTGGAGCCTCAAGGTTTAAAAATGAATTCTTAATGTCATAATAAGACCATCAATTAAGTTCCAGTTTCTATCTTTTAACAATCATTTGTTCAAATATATATTGAACAACTGTTAGGAGCAAAATGGCTAATTGAGTTTTCAACTCTACCACAAAGTTGAGAAACAAGCTGTGAGAATTCTGATCTTAACATTTACATCATGCTACTACCATATAATAACACTGTCTGGGCCAGTGGATTTTAAACTTTTTTATGAGTAATGGGACCCATGGAAAATTTGATTGAAAATACATACATGTACATCCATGAAAATGTGGTATAAATTTCAGAAGGGTTCAGGGAACCCCTAAAGCTCTTCCACAGGCCCTACGACCATGGGAATGTGTGCTGACTGTGACCAACTCCAGGGTATGAGTCGTGTCTTATTTAATTTTGTATTCCCTGTCCCAGAGCAGATTTCAAAAATACGTTTATTCAACATTTTTATACTTTTCAATGGGATTAACCCACCAACTCTAGCAATCATCTGTTGCTGTGAAAATTTATCATAATACTACTGCTATACAGCGATCCCTCGTTTTTCGCGGTTAATGGGGACCAGAACCTTCCGCGAAAGCTGACAAACCTCGAAGTAGGGTTTGCCCCTAGGGATTTTCTCATGGGTCGATGTCGCCCCGGAAACCCATCCCGCGCCTTTATGAGAGCCCGTGGGAGGGACTCTGAGTCACCTCATCTCTGTGTTTGACATGCAGGGATCCTTCTCTCTCGCGCATCCACATGAAACAACGCTCCTTTCCGCCATGTGGCTGCCGACATGGTGGTATTTTTTCCTTTTTATTTTTTGATGAATATTTTGGGAAAATCCGCGAAGCACTGAAGCCGCAAACCATGAAGCGCGAAGTGGCGAGGGAACACTGTATTCCCCTTTCCCTTTCCACTCATCCCTCCACCCCCTCCCTTCTGGTAACCATGCCTTTGGTCTCTGTTTCTATGAGTCTGTCCTGAAATAGAGCCAATATGAGATTGTATACTAACAACACATATATACTTTAAAAATGAGAGAAAAATTAACCCTAAAACTTTGTTCTTGTGACCCTCTTATTTTCATCTCCCTCTTCTCCATGAATTTCCAAATCCTCAACTTCCATATATATACTTTCCTAAAAGGTATTTGCTTGAGACTAATCTGACAGTAGAAATAACTATCTTTGTTCCACACTCTACTGTCATAATTTTGCCTTTTCCATGTCACAAAAGGAAGGCATACCCCTTAGTATTCCAAATAGTACAATAATGTATTTCCCCAGAGTGTAAAACACACCAGGTTACCAAACAAAGAAACATTTCCAAGATACACAGCTCCTGAGGGGGTGTCCCCTGAAAAAAAACCAAAAATGACTTTTATAAGGCATCAAAAGAGGCTGTACCTTATTTTATTCTGGGAACATACTCTTGGCAATTCCCATACCTTACTTATGCATTGAAGATTTAAAATTCAGGGGAAGATGATTGTATGGAGCTATATCTTGACACTACTTGAATTACAAGGTAGCTTTTTCCTGACAGAGGTTAATTTAATGAATTAATTTGACAAAGTTCACTGCCTTTGCTATGAAGACATGTAACACTGGAAGAGCTAAATCTGTACTTCTGAAATTTTGACACTATATATTTAAAGTACATGCACAACATATAATGTACTGAAAAAACATAATTGGCAACAATTTAACTTTATGCCAAAAAAAAAATTTTAAACTGATCAAGAAAAATAATGATGGATTTAAAATATTCTTTTAAAGAGTATTTGAACAAAAATGTTTGAGGATCAATCGATGAGAGCTGGTATGTTGACAACAGGAAACCCCATGAACAAAAACCCAGCAAAGATCCACCTACAAAACCCAGCAAAGAAAGGAAAAGGACAAGGGCAACTGACTATCCAATAGACTCTGCTGCCATATTAGAATATCCTCTCTTCTCCATGCCCATAAAAATGCCATCAGAGGGTAAATGTGACTACAGACCTTTGTCCCAGGCATCTAACTAATCTTTTTGCTCTGAGTACTGTTAAGAAGAATGGACTTTATATCTATTGAATAACAATTTATGAATAGATTAAATTTATGTTAAGTGTTCCTACCATACACATACAAAAACAAGGACACAAGGAAACTTTAGGAGGTGACAGATATGTTTAGTAACTTAATTGTGGTGACGGTATCACAGATGTATGCACATGCTCAAACTCATCAAATTGTATACATTTGTGCAGTGTTTTTGTATATCAGTTATAGCTCAATAAGTCTGTTTTTCAAAAAATAAGAGTGCACTTTAAACAAGATACCCTAACAGAGGCTCTAGCAATTTCTGATAAATACATCAGTAAATACGACATTCTCTAACAATATTTTTCCTACAAGAATCATGTGTGCTTCTCACATATATTTTTCTCAAATTTGTTCTATCTTGATACTGATATTTTCTAAGAGAATTCTGTAGTAAAAGCTCATATTGCTCATAATTCTCAATGGAATATTTTTTGTAAGAATCAAGGCTTTGGAGGACAGCCACAAAAATTAGTGGTACTTAGCATTTCCACAGCACAGCTTTGGCCAATGAATTTAATTTTTAGTCACATGAAAGTGTCAGACACTGCCAACAGCTTGGGTTTTCATGGCTTTGAGAGAAGACTACAAGATGTAAATAGAAAGCTTCCCACATACACTATCCCTCCCCTGAGAAGGACCAAGTACTGTTCTTCAAAATTTTATTTGCTAGGAATATGTCCTTAAACCATATTGTTAATTAGTTTTCTTTTTATCTCTATATGGAATTCCATGGTATTTTTATGACACTTTTCTTCCTCAACATTAGGTTTGTGAAGTTCATCCACTTTATTGTGAGTGGTTACAGTTCATTGCTATAAAGCATTCCATTATGTAAACATATCTGGATTCAGTCATTCTACCACTAATGCACTATCAACTAAGTTAGTTTTTAGCTACTATAAACAATTATTTCTTTTCCATTGCTGTTTTTCTCTAGGATATGTTCCTAGGAATGGAACTGCTAAGAGCATGGGGGATATACATACACCTTTAACTCTACTAGAAAATGTCAAAATGCATTCCAAAGTGATTGCTAACTGTATTCACTCTAATATATGAAGTCTGACACTGAAGTTCCTGAACTTGCCACTGTGCACTTACATTGGCAGCACTGTACAAACAACTCAGTGAGCTTTCATAACCTTAGTATATCAGTGTCTCACAGCTGTGTTCATGTCAACATGTGGCAGTGTCTTGCTGAGTGGCATTCACTACTATTGTTGTGTGTTTTTGTGTGCCGTCATACGAATGTTGGAGCTTGAATTAGAGCAACAAACAAACATTAAATTTATTATTAAACTCAGCAAGAGTGGAAGTGAAATCAGGGGCATGTTAGTCCAACTTGATTGGGATAATGCCATGAAGAAAATGGCGGTATACAAATGGATGAAACATTTTTCTCAGTGAAGAGAAAGCACCACTGATGAAGAGTGCTCAGGGCAGCCAGTAATGAACAAAACTGATGAAAACATTGCAAAATTTATCAAATTGTGCATCAAAATCACCATCTGACTGTGAGAACCACAGCAGACCAAGTCAACGTTGACGGAGAAATAGGAAAATCTGAACTGAAAATCTTGGCATGAGAAAGGTGCGTGCAAAAATGGTCCTGAAGGAGCTTACCAATGAACCAAAGCAAAGAGAGCTGAATTTTTCCAAGACCTTTTGGAGAGGGCAAGATGATGTTTTAGGCTGTGTGATCACTGGTGATGAAACATGGGTGTACCAATACGACCTTAAAACAAGGCATCAAATTGTACCATGGAAGTCAGCCAATTCTCCACAACCAAAATGTTCCATCAGTTCAATCAAGAGTCAAAATGATGTTGCTAACCTTCTTTAATACAAGAGGGATTGTTCATTATTAATTTTTACAAACTGGACTGTTTACCAAGTTGAATATTTGGAAATGCTGAAAAGGATGCATGAAAAAGTTAGATGAAAACGACCTGACCTTTTCACCAACAACGCATGGCTCTTGCCTCACAATAGTGCCCTAGCCAACAAAGCACTGTCTGTGAGAGAGTTTTTAGTCAGCAAACAAATAACTGTATTGGAACATTCTCCTTACTCACCTGATCTGGCCTGCAATAACTTTTTTCTTTACCTGAAGAAAAGGAAATATTGACTTGCTCCGTTTCCGACCTGGGCCGGTTCACCCCTCCTTAGGCAACCTGGTGGTCCACTCCCAGGAAGTCACCATATTGATGCCAAACTTGGTGCGGACACCCAATCGGCATAGCACACTACAGCCCAGAACTCCTGGACTCAAGCGATCCTCCAGCCTCAGCCTCCTGAGTAGCTGGGACTACAGGCGCACGCCACCACGCCTGGCATGAAAGGAAATATTGAAAGGAAAACATTTTGATGATATTCAGGACATCAAGGGTAGTACAACGATGGCTCTGATGGCCATTACAGAAAGAGTTTCAAAATTGTTTATTAAGGTGGACTAGGCACTGGCATCAGTGCATAGCTTCCCAAGGGGAGTACTTAAAGGGTAACTGTAGTGATATTCAGCAATGAGGTATGAAGCACTTTTTCTAGTATAAGTTCACAAACTTAGTTGTCTGACCTTGTACATATATACACATGCACACACAAGAATTGAGTGAGAGTAAATAACTAAACTATAAAAGACTAATATTTTGTTTTCTCATTCTACATTAGGTACATAAACAAACCACACTAAAACTCAAGCATCAAACAAATCTTTGGTCATTAATTTAATTTACTGACAAATTTGACTGTCACTTTTGGTTTTCAGTCACATTTTTAAAACTGTTTATTATGAAAGTAGTGTAACTATATTCACTGATATCAGACATCATACATAAATATGCAGAAAACTAAAATTCCAATTTTGAAAAAGCCAAATCATATATGTAGCATTAAATTTAAAACAATTAAGAAAATAATCTGGAACATAGAGATAAACAAAAACACAAAGCTTTTAAGTCCATTAATAGTCTTTATGAAATTTAGGAGGATATCACATCCATGAAAAAGAATGTGCAATTTTGAAAATGAAATAATTAGACTTACAGAATAAAGACACAATTTTAAAAAATGGAAGTGGCAAACTATATAGCAGAATTGACACAACTAAAATATGCTTTAGTGAGCTGAATTGGGTTATTCTTGGGACACTATACGTACACACACATATAAGACTATATGGGACAAGAAAAGAGAAACCATGGATAATAGACCTAAAAGTTCTATAATCAGAAGACTACAAAAAGAGAATAAATACAATGGAGAAGAGGGGAAAAAATCAGACATATAAGAAAGAGACTGTCTCATCTGTCCTACTTCAGGTATATCATCATGAGGAAGCAGGATTCTTTGGAAAACACAGTAACACTAGGAAAAGTAGTAGGCAGCAGGAAAAGAGAAAGACCAACTATGAGATGGATTGGCTCCATAAAAGAAGTCATAGGCATGAGTCTACAGGAAGTGAGCAGGGCTATGGAGGCCACGCACTGTGGCCATCACTCATTCATAGAGTCACCACAAATAAGAGCCACCGCAATGGCATGTATGGAAGCTAACGCTTATATAGTGCTTACAATATACCAGGCACTTTTCTAAGCATTATATATGATTACAATATATAGATATATACACACCCATATATGCACATATATACATATACATAAGAGGGATGTCCAGAAAGTATCCATGCACGTAACTGTTCTCGTTATATTGAAAATGGTTGCATTTTTTCTGAACAGCCTCATACATATGTAGTAAAATTCACTACAATGAGCCTCCTATGTAAGTAGTATTATCCCTGCTTTACAGATGAGAAAATTGAAGAAAGTATTAAGTAACTTAGCCAAGCTCATAAAGCTGGTTATTGGGCAAACAGGAAATAAAACCCACCATCTTGCTTTACAGTATAGACCCTTAACCCCTAAACCTTCAAGTATTCTGACTAAAGAACCTCTTATTAATGTACTAAACAATGATGGTGATAAACTGTCTGAATTTAAATAATAAAAAGGAATTTGTAAAAGCTTTTAGTGGGCATTGTAAAGAAAGGTTTCCCTTAAACAAAAAATAGAGTTCATTAGACTTCTAATTGATAACATTGGGTGTAAAAAGATAATGAAACAACAGCTTCAAGGTTCTGAAGAATATATTAAATATGTGTACCAGGAAAAAGTTAGGTATGTTAATTTTGGTTATTTGCAATGGTGAGGTTAGGGAGTTATTTATTTATTTATTTTACCTTCTTTTGTTTTAAATTCTTATACTGATCATATATTTTTGTTGGAAAATAATAAAATTATTGTTATAAAAATAAATATATTCACATAGATTAAATTTCTTAAATATGAAAAATTAAACTACAAATGTACTAGAGATATACATTATAGTATTTTTTCATTGGAAGGAATGTGGATTAGGAAGAGCATCCAAAGAAAGATTTCTTTAAAAAAAAGAAAAGAAGCCATTAAGAAAAAGACTAACAAATTTCATTGCATAAAAAATGTTAAATTCTGATAGGACATAAGTTAAAAAATATGTGGTAGACTAAAAGAAAACATTTGTTACATATATAGCACACAAAAACTTAATATCTATAGTTTAAAAAGTTTCTATAAATCAGCAGGAAAATATTTTTTAAAAAGAAAAAAAGCACAAAATGTACAAAAAAATACAAGTAGGTTATTCACAAAAGAAGAAAGGCTAATAGTCAATACCTACTCAGCCCTTCTTGTATTCAGAAAAAAAAATTGTATTAATTGATAGTGTACCATTTGTCATCCAACAAACTGACAATATTTAGAAGATTAATAGTACATAATGTTGTTTTCAGTATTGGAAAACAGGCAGTGTTATCCATCACTGAAGAGAAAGTAAATGGTACATTTCGGAAGGGTAATTTCACAATATCTGTCAAAATTAAAAATTGTTTGGTTGTGTTTCTAGACATCTATTTTATGGGAATACTTACTCAGGAACCAAAACAAGTAGTATGGGATTGTTTATAAAGTGACACACAGTGCTGTTCACTTGGGCAAGATTTGCTTAGATGACAAGTGCCAGAGCCCAGAAGGTCTGGATATTTCACTCTTAACTGTTATCTACACAGGAGAGACTAAAGGCAGTATTTGTCAGAGACTGAGTCATTCTCCCCAATGAACAGTCCTTGAAAAAGCAGCTAGCAGCTTACTGAAGGGCTTCATCAATGAGAGACAAACACCCAGAAGCTTTCACAATATCTGCCAAGACATCTGGAATCAATAATAGAGCAAGAATTTTCCATTTGCTTTCATAATTCTAATCATATGATATAATATATTGTATAATCATACATTCCTGTACATTCTGACAATATAGTTATTTTCAGGCATGCATATGCAGCAGTTTGGTAATTTTTTTTCTTAATATGACATTAATTCAGTTCACCAACCAATGCCAGTCAGTGAGTTGGAACTGAAGCCAACAAATAAGAAAGTAGTAGTAATGAGGAAGCAGGATATTGTGTTGATTCTTTGAGCAGAACAATGGATCCTCTCATCATTTTTACCATTTCTAAAGGCAAGAAACGGAACCCCAGAAGTACAAAATAGCGTTTAGATTCCCATAATCCTGCCTAGTTTATTTACAGTTCCCTTCTTCATCTTTCCTGCCTGGCCAGATGGTTTTCTTCTTTGTTTCCGAACCAAAATGAGTTATGCTCACCGCCTTTAAGATGTTAAATATTTCAAAAGCTGTCCTCTTCAGGTATTCACCAACACAAGTCATAAACTCTTACCTTTGCCGAATTATGCTGGGATTAGCTGTCACTAGATGAGTTTTGGATCCAACATCTTTAGTGTAGTCACTTGACAAGGGAGGAAGATTGCATCTAGAGAAATAAGAACAAACATTTTAGTATGATTTACCTACTTTTAAGTCAAGTCAGTTATTATGACAAATAGGAATTTTACTAAGTCTAGCTCAAGTCACAAATAACTTTTATCAACTCTCCCTTTTAATAGACATTGGACAACTATCAGAATCTTCAAAACACCATCATAAAAAGTAGTCCTGTTTTAGAAGAAAGAAAATGTCAGCTAGAGGTAAATAATGTATGAAAGGAAAGAAACACAACTAGAATGAATTTATTCCATTCAAAATATTTTTGAGGTGGCAGGAGAGGGAGTATTAGCCTTGAAAGTAGAGCTCAGGAGGGTGTGGTACACAGGAGGACACAGAAGCTAGTGTTCCCTGCATACTCATAAACCATAAGAGACAGGGAGGAATTGTATTTGTTTGTGTTTTTCTTTTTTTTCCCAAATTCTAAATTATAATAGTACATTCAGTGCAAATGCTGCCACCTAAATCAATGCCTGTCCACTTTTGGGGGCATGTCCAATGTATAGGTTAACTATGGGTGAAGTCATAACAATATGTCTGTCCTCTAAAGAAACACAATGCTTCTCCACCATTCTAGTTCAACCAAAGGAAAGAGTATAGGTGATGTTTACTTGGTGATGAAAATAGCTCTCTCTTACACGAAAACGTCACACACACACACACACACACACACACACACACGCGCAGTCATTTTCTTTGGTCACAAAATCGTATGAATGTTCACAATGGAAAATATGGCAATTGCAAATCTAAATCCTATAGCTTTCTGCCAGTGGGACATTAGACAAGTTAATTCATCTGCTTGGCCTCAGTTTCCCCATTACACAAAATGAGGATAGTGACTTTTCCTCTTTTAATAAGGTTGCTGTAAAGATTAAAGGAAGAAATGTATAAACAGTCCCTCCACTGATGATTCACACACAATAAATTAAAAAATATCCCATGTCAGAAATAGCATACAAGTATAATTAAACATGCATCTGTTATTTATGACAACCCCAAATGAGTCTATAGTTTCCATTAGGGTTTCTTTTATTACTATGTTCTAATTTTTCCTCTCCATTCATATCTCTAACTTGATGCCTACCACATCAGGGCATCTCTTTTTATTATTTCAACAAACTAAAGCATCATATATTTGTAGATAAAGAAATCTTACGAAGATTAATGCTTCTGCCAGTTCTCCAACTAATAAATTTTCCCCGCATATTTTCCTCAGGACACAGAATTGTCTGGGCACCAGCTCCACAGATCAGTTCAAGTTCCCTGATAGCCTGTATTTACCCCACGACTCCCACCACATCAGGGCATCCTAAGCAGAAACCTGTCTCCATTGATTTGGAATCTTCCTTTCATCTGTTCTCTGGTAATACTGGTTCTTCTGGCAGCTACCCAGAGATTAATTAGCTAGTCAGTGACTTTTGCTTAGTGTCCACTGAGAACAAACACAGTGGGCATTGTAGGGAGTCCAGGAGCCAATTTGCAGAGCCTACTCTTGAGGCGTCTCTAGTCTAGTGGTCACACCACATCCCGTGTGGTATCTGAGGACTCTTTTGAGGGAATGAGTTTATAAATTAACCACCAGGCTAATCCGGCAGTGGTCTTGTGATTTAACTGATCTATGCAAACATAAAGACAACTTCCAGGATAAAATTTGGACATCTGTCTCTTGAAAAAGCTTTGATCTTGATCATCCTTTTTAATACAAGGGAATCATACAGCTTATTATAAAACTGTAAGTCCTGAATATTGCTAGGGTCTACCTGCTCTATCATTAAATGACACAAGTTGGTTTTGATAAGTAAATTGTTTTTCTGTGTGTTTCTTATAGGTAGATCCATGGTTCATACAGCTGGGTTCCGTCATATCTGCAACTACAGGGTAAAAAGCTCAAAAAAAGCTTACGGATATTGATTGTTAAATACTACAGCAGAAGGTAAGGCTTAAAATAATAAAGATAATATTTTATAAATGCATTTCCGGAAAAATAATAAAATCATGTTCTGGTGTGAATATTTGCTTTCAGTTCGTCTGGGTAAACTTCTTCAAGAGCAAATGTCTGTAACACATCCCTGTAGCTCCCTTCTTAAAAAAAGCACACTCTAATTTTCACTCCTCCACTCTTAAATTGACAATGACATAGATTTACTTAAAAGGCACATTTAATATAATCAAATTGTTTTTAAGAAGGCATAGTTGTGTAAAAGTGTTTCAAACTTTGCATTATTGCTTATTGGCACAATTAACAGATATTCATGGCTGAAGTCTTAGCAACTGTGCTCATGATCCTAAAAGATGTGATCACAAAACTGATGAGAAATGAAATACTCTTTGACTTGAGGAGTGGAGGTGAGTGGAAAATAGGCTTAGCAAAGAGAAATTTTTAAATAGAAAAACTTTCATAAAATTACTTTAAAATTTTTATATATACATAAGTATGCAAAACATGATTAAAGTATAATTCAAAGGCAACAAAATTATGTTGTCCTCACTTATTATGTCCCTGAACCACCCAATTCCTCTCCAAGATGCAATCACTCTTATCTCTCTCTTAGAGACCTCCCAGATAAATTTTATCCAACATTATTTTTAAAGTGTTATAGAATAAATTTATTTAGAAAAACTAAAAATTGACTTTAAGCATTAAAAGATGTACAGTATTTGAAAATGTACAAATAAGGAAATTATGTCATTGTTCTGCCCTAGTCCTAGAAGACTTTTTGATCTATAATCTATATCACCATGTACTGGTAAGGCTATTTTTGGATCTCCTCTTTTATTATAACTGTACCCAATAGTCTAGAACCAAATATACTATGTATTTTCTAATTATATTTACTCACTAAATGTTTAATCTTCAATATAAGCTATTATCTCAATTTTGCAAAGATGTACAAAAATGTGTATGAAGCAGCCCTTTATAAATAGATCCGGATATACATGGTCAAATAAAAAGAATTAAAAAAAACAATTTATCAACATTTAATTACTTTTACAGTGTAAACCATAAATAAGGTCTTGGGTTTTTTTTTAATTTAAATGTGGGGAGGAGGGAGTGAGCATCAAATATGTGGTGATAGAAAGAGAACTGACTCTGGGTGGTGAGCACATAATGCAATACATAGATGATGCAATGTAGAATTGTACACCAGGAACCTATAGTTTTTACCAACTAATGTCACCCCAACGAATTTGACAATTTGTAATAAAAATAAAGAAAGGAAGGAAGGAAGGAAGGAAGGAAGGAAGGAAAGATAAAACTGGCAAACAAAAATTAATTCAAATGTGTTATAAAATAGCACTATTCTTGAAATTAAATCAAAGGCACATGTACACATAGCTCTAGTTGTAATGTTATCTTCTTTGAATTCTTGTCAATCCTCACTGCCTGCATCCTTCTATGAACATCATGCTTAATATTGTGCTGAGCACTCTAATCACAGGAACTCATTAATTCTAAACTTGAATAGATCAACACCAGATTGTATACAATGCAAACTTAGTCTTATTCATGATAAATATGGATATATTTATATAACTCCCTATGATGCTTAGGCCTAGTCTTCCACACATTAAATTTAAAATATCCATCTTCCTAAGTATAGTGATGCACACAAACGCACTATTGCACATATTGTACTGCTTCCTTCTATATTGCATTAAGATCTCTTGAAGACACTTCCCTGAATCTGTGAGTATGATAGTATTCATCTCCCCTTCTTCCTTACAGTTTTTGGAAAGACCAAATAAATTTATACTAGCAATTTGAAAATTTAAACTAGACTACATAAACTGTGCTACAATCATATAGTACTCATAAAATCACAAATAGAATCAGCATTTCTACAAGGGAAAGGTTAGAATTGTCTTGTTCCCACCTTTGCATGTAGCTTAGAAAACTGAGCCTCACTCAACTTTCAGTGGTAAAATGACTCGCTGTAGACCACAGAGCTAGATTGTGACAAGGGCCCGTCCTCCTACCCCTCTATTTTTATGTATTTATTTATTTTGGGGGGCTGGCTTCTTAGCCTCTACTTAATGCCAATGTATTAAAATGAGAACCTGAATTTGGGACCGGGTCTTTGCTCTTCTCTTCTGTCTATGTTTTTGAGACAATTGTATCCAGTCCTATAGCTCAGATATTTCTCCAGCTCCATTTCACGCCACTCTCGTGGGTCATGACTCTGTGGCCACACTTGATGTCTTTCCTACATTACAGTCATGGAAAAGGCTGTTCCTGTGCCCAGAGCAAATGGTTCAGCCCAGATACCACTTTTCCTCAGAAAAATCCTGGTTCCTTCCACTCTCTGTCTCTGCATTACCCTCATCACAGCACTAACATACCTGCAGATTCTAAGCCCATGACAGAATTGTTCAACATACCGGTACCATTTCCAGACCCAGCTAAGACCCCATAGGACGCATGTGATGCTGATTTGAATGAAGAGAATTATATATTTATCTTCTCCATTTTCTTCATTGTTTGTATATATTGCCAGAAAAATAATAATAATTGTAAAGGAGAGGAAAATGCAGTCCTATATTAGAAAAACTATGGCAGGGCATCTCCTGGAAGGAAAGATGTGTCTATCTGGAAAGATCTCCTCGTTCTGCTACAGGCTTCACTAGTGAGATAAAAAGTCTTTCGAAAAGCCCAACTGTTGGGAATCCTGGAATGGCTTGGTGCATTGAGCACTTATCTTACATCCCTAGGGTCTGGGGATCGAGTCCCATCCCAGCCACTGTGGAACTACATGCTAAACTGGATTGTGCCCCCAGTTTTGTTCTCACCAGGGCAAGCCTCCTATGTGGGAAGCCCCCTGTTCAGCTCCCACCCCAGGCATGCATTCCATGTAGGAAGCCCCTGGCTCTAGGTGGCATGCTTCCCATGCCAGAGGCCCCACCAGTTCCCACCCTGCACAACCCCACACCCACCTGTGGAATGAAATTGTGTAGAGAACTAATGTCATGTGACTATGGAGACTGCTCTGAGCCTTCCACCTTCTCTCTGTCTCTCTCTGTCTCTCTGTCTCTCTGTCTCTCTCTGTCACAATAAATAAATAAATAAAACAATAAAAATAAATCTTAAAAAAAAAAAGAAAAGAATCCCAACTGTTATTCTCTGAAAGAAAACTTGGCTTCCCCCGTGAAAGTCTTTACTCTCCTCCTCTGCTTAGCTCAGAGCTCAGAGGCGGTTTAGTGTTTTCTTTGCTACCTTTGCCATTGAGACCATTACCTATTATGCTTAAAAAATGAACACAAAACCCAAATCCCCCCCCTTCCCCTTTTGCTCAGCTTTCCACCATCTGTGTTGCTTGGGTCTCAGTCTTCCAGGCCCCAGAGCCCTTTGTCATCTGTTACAGTCATTCTCACTTCAGTGAGACTCTGGAGCATAGTTGAAGGACTCTCCACAGTCTAGCCTCAAAGTTCCTTCACTTCCTAAGTAACGAATGTCTTCATTTTCTACAGCACTTCTGAGCATGCCCAGAGAAGCTAAGGTCAAAAGTCACACACTCCAGCAGGCCATTCTTTGATTTTAGCTCTTAATTTCCTGCTTTCCCTCATCCTTATCATCCATCTGCTCCAGCTTCTGTCTGACTCTATCATTTGGCCCCATTAGGCTCCCTTCCTTTCTCCTTCACACCTTTCAGGGCCCTGTCCAGCCCACGCTTCAAGGTGTGTCACTTCACATACTCTCTAGCCAGGACCTTCCATGTTGTCACTTCCCATCCTCCTTCCCTTTCAGTCAAACAATCCCAAACCTGTGTCAATCCACTCACTTGCTCTCCTCATTTCTGACCAAAATCACCCAACAGTACAGGTTGGTGCCATTACAGTTTGACCTAAGAGGTCTCTACCTGTGGCTGGATGTGTCTCATCAATTCCTTTATCTGTTACTGCAGAAGCTTCCTGGTTTCCTCTGGAAGTGACATATTACATCATCACTCTGCTCAGTCCTTTGTTCAAGGTTCTTCCTTACTCAAAATTTATTCCCCTCTTTCCCTCCAATTTTCCTAGTCAGGCACAGATCAAATCCGTCCTCAAATCCCACTTACAAATACTTTTGTGAAAACAAATAAAAGGGTGTAGAATAGAATGAATACATTAAAATGTTTATTCATAGAGAGTTAGTCTTCAGAACAGTTTTAGTATTAATCACCCAAACATGTAATCTAAGATAAAATCTGTGTGTTTCCACTTGTGGGGTCTGCCTTTCTTGGCTTTGTACTTTCTTGGAGCATGTTCCCTTGCACCCTTGGCCCTCTCCTGAACTCACTTGTATGTGAACTTGAAGAGAAGCTAAAGAGCAGCTACCACCAATTAATCACAAGTGACTAGTTTCGAAAGGCCCCAGGACTGTGGGAAGGGTGGGTAAAAAGGGGAAAAGGGAGAGGCCGCGTTCTGGCGGATCTCTCTTACCGCATGACAAAATCTGCTTCATCTATTTGACGGCCACAGCCACTCTTCTTCAGAATCCCACCATTTCCTACCACCGCACATTTCTTCAAGGGCAGCTGGAATGGGGTTGCCTAGCAACAGAAAACAAGGTGGGTTTTCACTGCAGAGAACACACAACTACTCACAAAATCATTGTTTATAGCAGACCCTTTGCAGGCATTTGACTGAAGACTGGGAAGAATAATGAGAGCATGTAGAAAGAAAGAAGCGAGGAATCTATAAGGAAAAAACTAGCCCGTTCCTTTGGAACTAAAGGGAAAAAAACTATTTAACTCCCTGAAGTGAATTTAAACATAACAACATTTTCTTTTTCTGTGTGAAAATGGCCATGCACATAGAGGGTGTCTAATAAGGAAAACAGAAAAGTCCAAGCTACACGTAAAGTTATTTTTAAAAACATTAAGCTGGGAACAAATTCAAATGAATCTCATTCCCCTACTTAAATGCAATTTCATTCATTCATACAATCAGCCATTCACTCAACAAATGCTTCTGAGCATTTTCTATGCTGTTGGGGATGGATACAAGGATACAGAAGCCACAGGCCTCAGGAGTCACAATTTGGGACATGCAGAGAGTGTCTATATATATATATATATATATATGAAGGCTGTCTGGAAAGTATCCAGCCATGTAATATGAAAAACAAAGTAATTTATGGTAGGATTTTTTTCTCAACAGCCCTTGTACTTATGTAACAGACTGTAATGTAATGTTAAAATTGCTATAGAGCAGGTATGCTCCAAATGCTGTACAGAATCCTATGGAAAAGCAAGAAGGCATTTCTGACAAGCAGACTCAAGAAAAGCTTTCTTACTGGAGATGAAACTTAATGGAAAATCAGGGTTTTGCCAGTCAGAAAAAGCAGCGTAAACAAAGGCACAAAAGTATGTTGAGAGCAAATGCTATGTTTATGAGCAACTGAATACTCTGGGTGTGTATGTGTGTGTAGAGGGGAGTCTGTCTCGAACCTAGGAGACACTGAGGGGCAAGCGACTTGTGCTGAACCAGACAGTGTGTGACTTTCTTTCTGCAAACATTGAGCTGGACTGCAAAAAAAAAAAAAAAAAGTTCACCGTACCTCAGTGTTCCCTGAAGTGCTATTTATAGTACCCGGGAATATCAAAACCCAGCAATAACCCCTGAAAGTGAAATGCGTCATTTGGCCTCTTTTAGCTGGATCAGCAAGAACCACCAGGTACAGAATTTCCTGCTTGCTGCAACAGTGCATCACGGTTGCAATTCTTTGGGAGAAGACCTTACTATATATAACTGGTACATAAAATGACTAGGTGGATATTAAGTAGGCCATGCTGGATGAATCGGAAGTAAGTCATATGGATTACACCAAAAGAATAAATGCAATACATGAATGTTACTATGAAAGCCTTATATAGGCACAAAATAATTAAAACAAAAAATAATAAATTGCAAGAATTTTTGTGGTCATTAGTAATTCAGAAAGAGTCTTACTGTGGCATAAGAAGAGAATTTCAGTTCCTTGATTTCCAGTATGTAAAGGGAACAACCAGAGATATGAAAATATAATTGATAAAGATGTAATACTTAAAGTGTAAAGTCTAAGCATTTGCCAACAGACAGTTAATCATTTCCCACGTCATCACAAGAGAGACAAGTCCCATGAACTCTGGAGCAGGGTACACAGGGGAGGGATGGACAGTGACAGCACTCTAAAACAGTCAGGATGATACAGGATGACAGGTGGCACTTTTCTCAGTCATTCCTATGACGAGGGTTTGAAATCAGCATTAGAAACATATTAGATATATCTGTACTAGGTTAGATGTAGATTTAAGGATTTATGCTCCAATTAGCTGTTCATTCATTGCACAAGTATTTATTAAGTGCCTACTATGCTCCAAGCACCGTCCTGGGTGACTGGGACTTTAGCAATAATACCCAGTTTCACAGCGCTTACATTCTAGTAGGTAAATAGATGATAAATGAAGATAAATGAATAAAACAAACAACAGTATGTCAGGTGGTGACATTGGCTATAACAGAAAGAAATTATTGACATTAGAGGATCAGGAAATGCTTTTGAAGAGAAATCTAAATTTAAATAGGGTGGTCAGGGAAGAACTCAGAGGAAATCTGTAAGCCAATCCCTGAAGGAGATGAGGTAGTGGATATTGGTGGGAACCGCTGATGCAGACCTTGAGGAGAGAACATTCCTGGGGTTTGAAAGGAAGAGCAAAGAGCCCATTATGTCTGGAGATGAGCTAGCAAAGGGGAGAGAAGTGGGAGAGATCAGAGAAATAACTGGTGAGGAGGCTGGCGAACAAATTCTGTAGGGTCTTGTTGGACATGGTAAAGACTTTGAGTTTTTTTCTAAGGTGAGAACCAAGTCAATGAATGCGGAGTAAAGGAGTGACAATATGTCACGTGGGAACAATCACTCTGCTGCCATGTGAACAAGCTGTCAGATGTCATGGGCAGAAAGAAACCACTACTCATGAGTTTCCTGTAATAACGGACTAGATATTTTGGTGGTTTGGACTAGGATTAGAACAGTGAGGGTGGTCAGAAGTAAGCAGATTCTGAGATATTTTGGAAGAACAGCTGACCGGATTTGCTGATGCAATGGCAACAGGGTGAGAAAATGAAAGAAATCAAGAATCATGCCAACGTTTTTGGCTTAAACAAGCGTAAAGATGGACCTTCCATTTATTGGGATATGAATAATTACAAGAGTAGGTGTCAGAGGAATGATTTGTGAACTATGAAATGCCTATGAGACATTTAAGTGGCAATGTCAAGTACCGTAGGTAATTTGAACATATGAGAATATAGTTAAGGAACTGTTCTTTCTTGGAGATAGAAAGTTGAGAGTGATCAGCATACAGTAGGTACTTAAAATTAGGAGACTAGATGGTGAATGAATGTGGACAGAAAAGAGGAGATGTCTAAGACCTGAATCCTGGGGCACTACTCAGAAGACTCAGGAGAAATCACTAAAGGAGACTAAGAATGAGTGACCAGTGAAATGGGAGAAAAAGAACAGCAGAGTGTGGTGTCCTGGAAACAAGTAAAAAAAAACTGTGTCTGGAGAAGAAAGGGAAAAAAATTGTATCAAATGCTATTAATAGATTGATTAAACAACTGAAAATTACCACTCGATTTAGCAACACTGAGGTTACTGGTAACCTTAACAAGGGTGGATTTAGTTCAGTAGTGAAGACAGAAGACTGACCTGATTCAGTAAGTTAAACATGTTCATTTGCATACTATTGAATACACTGTAGTTTATATGAAAAGTGTGGGTTGCCTCGTCCTCAACTAATACTCAGTTTGCTTTGTAAAAATCAACTTAAACTTCCTTCCCTGTTGTTAGAGAGGTTCTTGAACCAGACGGATTGGCAATCCCAGGTTCCCAGGTAAGAAACTGCACCCAGAATAAGCAGATCTGGGAAGTGGAAGCAACAGCAGCATAAACCTGTGTACAAACACTTGCTTCCCAACTTCCAGGTTGTTGGACTGTGGGAATGTGGGTCAGGCCCCCTGGGCGTTTCACTTCCTGTCACTAAAGGGGATATTAAATTGCACAGAATTTTATGAGATTATATGAGATGACGTATGTAAGACATCTTGCCGAGACACTGGTATGTGGTCCACTCATCTCCCTTCCCCTCTTTATCCCTTTCCTCTTACTGACTTGTTCAAGCCACAAAATACCTAGATTCTATGGGTTGGGGGGAACATAATAAAATAGTGATTTATCTAGTAATAACTCTATCTTAACAATTGGAATAACTTTAGTATCCTAACAGTTAACGATTATATTCATGTAGTACACAAAAGTTTTTAAAGACCTCCTACAAAAGCCCAATAAGAGAATAAAAGCCATGGCTGGCTTTTTCTCTGGTAATATCTGCTTGCTACTTCTTCATTTGGTCAACTGCTAGCCTCCCCACAAGCAATTTCAATTCAATAAATATTTATTGAGTGCTCGAGTACACTCTTCTGGGCATGGGTAATACATCAGTGAACACCAAGAGCTCACTGATGATTTACGGAGAAGAAAAATGTGATGAAGAAAACACTGAAGTATTTTTTTTAACATTGAGATACCATTATTCCATTTTAGAACACAGAATATCTTATCTTTGCAATGGTCAATGCTGACTAGAATAATGTATGAACAAGGTGTTATCATTTTGGGGTATACTACACAGAGAAAAAGAACTTTTAATCATCCATTTCCACATGAACATTATGATTTTGGCAAGGAGTATTTTTATGAAGGCACTGCATCCTTTCTTTTCAAATGTGTCTTCATACACCCATGCAAGAAAATATCTATTGGATCTGAGAATATAGTACTCTGTAACACTCCTGCTAACCTTAAGGAATACTACCCAAAATGAAGTAGTTAATTAGGCAGATTGACTATAGCAATGAGATTAAAATATTGCTTGACCATAAATTCATTTTATGGATCTTTGTCCAAATCATTTCCACCTATCACCGTGCTCATCTGATAATGGCCATCTACTTAATGACCACATTACATTAACCACCTAGATTCAGATTCTGGTTTGCCAGGCCCCTCAAACTCATAGGGTTTCACGGGAAGTCAAGCATGGTAAGAACTTTCACAGGGATGCTGGGATGGCTCAGCGGGTTGAGAGCTCGCTTTGCAGCCCTGGGGTCCATGGATCAAGTCCCAGTCCTGGCCAATGCAGACCCAAATGCTGAACTGGGGTGTGCTTCCAATGTGGGAGGCCCCCAATTCAGTTCCCACTGGGGCGAGCTTCCTATGTGAGAGGCCCCCAGCCCGGTTCCCACCCTCTGCAGCCCCTCACCCACTTGTGTGGAATGAAACTATGTCAAAAACTTATGACGTACAACTATGGAGACTGCTCTGGGCCCTCCCTCTTCTCTCTGTCTCTCTCTTTCAAAAGAAAACAAAATTAAAAAAATAATAATAAAAATCGTAATTAAAAAAAAAACACACTTTTCTATTCATTTCCGAGTGTGATTATAAGAATTAAAATAAGGTGAGTTGTTGAACATCATCAGGAAACTCTACAGTCCTATATTAATATATATTAGCACATTATTATACACTAAAAAATTAAATGTTGTGGGAAAAAAATTACCATGCTATTGCTAGACCACAGTGTCATTTATCTTTGTGTCAGATACTTTTAATTTTAAAGATTTATATAGATTTTGAACAATACATTTTTTATCATTAACCCTTGAGGATATATCCAGTATTATACTTCTAAGTCAGTTAATACATTTTTAAGTGCACACATTTATTTTTAAATTTTTAATGATTTATTTTATTGTTTGAGAGAAGGTGAGAGAGGGAAGGGGGAGGGCCCAGAGCAGTCTCCATAGTTGTACATTATTAGTTGTGATATGGTTTCATTTCACACAGATGAATGTGGGGCACATAAGGTGGGAACCAAACTGGGGGCCTCTGGAATGGGAGGTGAGAACCTTTGCCACCATCTCAGCAGTTACCAGTTGTGCCACAATTCAGCATATGGGTTTGCACAGGCCAGGGCCAGGATTTGATCCCCAGACCTCGTGGTTGCAAGGCCAGTGCTCAACCTGTTGAGCTATCCCAGTGTCCCCTAAGTGCACACTTTTATATAAATCATTATAGGTAGCAGCATATCTTTTTTCTCAACAATTTGCTGAATAAATTATTTAATCAGCAGATTCATGTTAAATATTTAATCTATTTTCAGCAATATCTGATATAAAGTGGCATTTTCTTAATATCATAATAGATGTACAATTTAATTTCCAAACTGGAAGAACAAACATGAGCCCCACCACTATCTAAAATATGAACCAGTTAATAAAGCCATTCAGAATCTTGCTTCTTAGATACCTCTTATCCTTATCATCATCCACAGCCTATGTTACCTGTGCCTCTTCTTAAATAATCCTGATGCCTAACTTCCCTTTCCATTCAACAACTATTTGTTGAGCATATCCTATGGACCACAAGCTGTTATGGATGCTGGAAATATGTTGGTGAATAAAATAAACATGTATCCCATGTGTGGAGCTCACATTCTAACAGGAAAAACAGAATTTAACAAATGTGGTAGGCCAAGGCAGAATGCTTTGGGGTTAGGGAATATCTCTCTAAGGAAGTGTTGATGAAATCTGAGATCAGAAGTTTTTAGGCGTAAGAAAAGTAGTTGAGATTTCTAGTCTATTAAATAATCTTAGGAAGGTTCAAAAAATAGACAAACAGAAAATTAGGGTCTTTAATATTTTATAGCATACATGAGGGTCAGAATACTTGTTACAGGCTAGAAGTCTTTTCAGAAACCATCTACTAATGCCAACTGCGAAAATATTCCTGATTGACAATATCACTTCAGGAAGAACATAATTAAAATATTTTTGTGTGTGTGCCTTAGGTAATTAGCTCCTGAGCACTCCAGAATGGTTTTTATGTATAAGTGAATGAAGCATTATTTACCAGAGTAATTTCCAAAGCCAGCCACCTCACTTATTCCTCCTCTTCACAAGCAATTCACACAAGACAACAAAGCACTGAGAGCTAGTGACCTCAACCACCAAGGCAATCATGCCTACTCATCTTCCATTCCCTAGACTTAATTAGATGTCTTGAATGAAAATTACACTGGCTCTATAAGCAGCTGAGTTCACCACCACCAGTCACTGTGTTAGAGTTTGAGTTTGCCTTGGGAGAAGGGGAGGAGATCAGAGTGCATGGAGAAAAAGAAACATGTAGACCATTTAGTAGAGAGAGAGCTGGATTAAACAATGCTATGATAACTCTTTTCATAGGAATATAAAACATTTTAGTAAAAGCAACTCTGATTACAAATGAAGTTCCAAGAGTCTTTGAAAGAGGCTATCTTTGAGGCATGTCTCCAATGTCAAAAATCAGCATCACGTACTGATATAAAAATCAGAATTGAAGAAAAAAAAATGTTCTAAAGAACCATTATGGAATAAGAGCAGAAATCCAGAGAAAGACTATACTGACCCTATATCCAGATTATAAAAACTAACCTTAAGTCTAGGCTTCTTGGGAGCACAAGGAAGCCAAAAAATTTAGAATCCCAGACTCAGCCCATTAGGTTTCAATCTATAGTGGAGCTCTGCTAGAAACAAGCCTTGAACAGATGGGAGGAGGCTCAGAGGCACACAGCTTTATGAGAACTGAATAGACTAAATATGATTAAGCAGACTAGTGGATAAATATCTCTAATTTCAGGAACTTATCTAAGCAATGAATTTGTATTTTTAAATACCCTCTTGCTTTTGAAGATGACAACAAAGGACTCCATGCTTTAAATCTAATAATATAGGACATATCAGTTATTGTCACCCTTGCCATACATTACTTCTTAAATATTAATTTCTCAAATTCACTGAATAACTTTAGCACCTACCTTGCCCTACATTCTTCTCCCTCTAGCTTCCCTCTACCATAATTCCCTTCTTCTCTTTGACCTGTAACCTCCATTACTTGCATTAGTGCTTTTATTCTTGGCAGGAAGGAGAAAGGCCATAAATATATCCAAATAAACATTGTTTTATAACCAAAAAAAAAAAAAAAAAGAAAAAAGTGAGGTTTTCAAGCTAAATTTTGCTGATTCTGTTACACATGTAACTTTATGCTGGTACTCTTAACTAGAAGAATTGGCACTTACTTCCACACTTCATAATTTCAAGAAAAATTCTTTGCCTTACTATTCCCTCCAAACTCCTCTTTGACAGAAAGGGGAAGTTAGTCTTTGTTGTCAAGCAGTTGTGTTGTCAAGCTAGCAAAATTACCAAGCTATTCAGTATTTAAAATACCATCAAGTGCCACTATTAAGAAGAGGAATCAATGTCAATATTGGATGTGGGTCTCAAGTCTTAATGGAAAAGCAGGAATTTTGATTTGCAAACCCTTCAGCATGGGCTGAAAAGCTGTCACTATATGCCAGCTGCTATTAGTCACAATGTCAAAACATATGCTTGCCCTTATTAATGAAAATCTCAAGTTTTTGTCCATAAGAACACGAACTCACAGATCTAATTGAAGTTCAACCCATTCATTTCGATGTACCCTCACACACATATCCACATGGACTCCCACACATAATTATGCTCCACCTACAAACATAATTTAATTTCTTGCCCATATGTTAATTATATCCTCAATCTAGGCACATAAATACAGTCCCTGCCTCACATCTAATTACAGACCCCTCTTATGAATGTAATTACACCATTCAGCCACTCATCTAATTATGCCTTCCTTGACATATATAATTGTACCACCCTGTTCAAGAACCTACTTACATTCTAACCAATGCATCATTAAGCCCCCAACCCTTTAACAACATTCTTCCGATGCACATCACTTTATCTCTGTACCCCACTTTTTAACTTCAGCTGAAGATTGGCAACTTCGCATAAAAGATTTCCTAGTAAGCATGGCATGAAGCTAAACAGGCAAAATAAGGACAAGACCTAGTTGAATCAAAAGCAGCTTTGGACTTTTCCAGTAAGTAAGCAAATATTAAATGTACGTGCTTTTTCAGTCGTTTTACTAGCCCCTTGGAAGTCCAAATTAAAATTTCAGCTGTTCTCTTACTTTGCATATATATAAGCATTTTTATGATGAAAGTATCTAGTAAGTAATTTACTTCAGAAACAAATGCTTCTCATTACAGGTGTTTAATTATTGAACTCTTAAATAAAAAAAACCTTATCCAAAACTTTTTCTGGGGATATATATAGTTATAAGTACTGATTAAATAATCTTTGTATGTCCCTACCATTCGAAAGTATAACTGTTCTTGAATTCCATGAAAACAAATTTCCAGAAAGCTGCTACTCAGATTTGTATTTCCCATTCCACTAGTAAAAGTGGGATTTTAAAAGGTAAGTATCAATATTCTTTGTGCGCAGGATGCATCTTTGGAAACTGAATGATGTGAATATTTGCACATGGGTAGTATTTTCATATTAAAATTTTTACTTAATCTATTGTAAAAAAGAGAAAACACGTAAGCATCCCAAGGAGTATTATGCATTTTTAAGATATAATCTGTTATTCTACATATAACTCTGGAAGCCAAATATAACATCAGTTTGTGTGACTATTAAGCAGATTTATTACACATTTAATAATCAATTCCTGGTTAACTGAAATTTGTTACTGATGTTATTTCTGATGCACGAATGCCAAAGGAGTATGCAAAGTTGTGCCTATACTTCAGGCCAGAGGTTAGCCATATTACATGAGTCCTCAAAACTGTCGGGTATCTTTCATGGTGGAAAGAAGAGGAATTATGAAGGACATATACAACATTTCAAAGGCAGTGGCCACTGATTCTTAGCAGTGAAGCAGAAAATGGCCATAGCAGCAGCAGGGACTAAGCCTAGTGCCATTGCTAGAATTTGCATTTTCAACTCCTAAGGTGGAAGTACTACCGAAGGATTCTTTTGCTGCAGATACTCACACAGACATTGCATCTGTTGATGAGCATTGCCCTAGTCAGTCTTCCTGCCTCCATCCAGGTCCTGACTTAGTTTCCTCTGTGACCACTAGCAAGCTACTTAGCCTTAGTACCTTAGTCTTCTCACTTGTATTAATAACAATGGTACCAACCTCATATGGATGTTGTGAGGATTAAATGAGTCCTGTCTGGCACAAGGGACGTGATCAATAATTTAAATTTTCTTTAATTTTTATTAAATGTATTGGGGTGACATTGGTTAGTAACAATAATTGTTATTGTTATTTTTATTGGACTGACATTTTCTCAGCAACACAGCCTATAAATCTTAGAGTCATTTTTCTCATCTTTGAATATTATCCTTCCACCCACCTCTGCAGAAGCTCTTCAGTTCTTCTCTTCTTTCTACTCTCACTGTAAATATTTTTTAAATGGTTTAAAATGATTAGTCAGCTTCTAGTTCTTGCCCATTGTCCATCATTCACTCTCATATACTAGTTATTCTCCTAAAATAAAGGTGATGGTATCACAGGAGTTTGTATTATGTTCAAACACATGAAATTATGCATACTGCATAGGTGCAGTTCTTTGATGTCAATTATCCATCAATAAATCTTTAAATAAACAAACAAATAAAGCCTAATGCAAATCACTCCCCTATAAAAATGGACAAAACGTATCATGATTGCCCATCCACAAAAACATGAGATCTTCATTGAAGCAGCACTTAGGACCCACTAACACCCCAAACTCTCTCTTCATTCTTTTCTCCCCCACAACATCTCTGCTCACATCGAGTGTTCCCTTCATGCTATTTTATTTACCTGTGCTTTCTCCAACACAATCTGAAATTTTTGTGTCCCTACTTTTGTTGAAACAGCTATAATGCCTCCTCCCCTACTTCCCAAACTCTACCATCTACCTAACACATTATTTTTCACCCTCGAGAGCTGTGAAGTGTCTGTAAGTACTGTGTTCAGTAATATCCCCTACAAGTTCAAGAAATAATCAAAAATTAAAACAGATCAGAAGCACATTAAAATTCATTTATGCACAGTGAGTCATGAGAACTACGTATTAAGTTGTGAGCGGTGGCTTGTAAATGTATGTGGAAGCGAATCAAATCATTTCTTCAATCCTTCAGAGACTTTCAGTTATTATTGTTGATGCTAATTTTTTGTTTGTGTCACGGCAGAAATTTTCTTTTGCTCTGTAAACAAGATCATATGCATTTAAAAAACAAAAGAGAAGATGCTGTTTGAGTTAGAAGTTGGTGCTCCTCCCTGATTTCTCTTGTTCTTTCTCACTTCATAAAGTAACACTTAGACACCCCAAGGGTTTTGGTGGTACAGAAAACCACTCATCTAATCAAATCCCCCCCTTTGTTTTTCTCAGAAATGAAGAACTATAAACATCAAGCACATTACAGTTAAGGTCATTTGGCAAGTATTTATTGAGCATTAACCAACTATATACCAATCACTGTAAGAGGTGTTGGGAGCAAAAGCCCTGGCCCTCAGCTCAGTGTTTTTTCCACTAACATGTTATATGAATTAAGATATCTGTTTCATATTCAGCTATAAATCATGTGCAATTTCAGTAAGACAGCAAATTGTTAAACTTAATCCAATTGAACTGACTAAGCACCTGAACTAGCAGGACCAGGATGGACAGCCTGCTAATTAACTATTAAATTAATTATTAAATTTAAAAAATGATGCAAAGGAAGTATTTTAAATGAAGAAAGCAGGCAGAGAATATTCTCTGAGAATAACTAGCCCCTGCTCCTCCTCAGCTCCCTCTCCAAACTTCATAAAAGTATCTATTACCTTTTTTTGTGAAAGAAAAAGAAGTTTCCAGAGCATTCTTTTCTTCCCAGCATTGCTCCCTTAATCATCTCCCAGGACTGTCCTATACAAGCCTCCAATCAGCTGGATTTTATAGCCTCTAAATTCCCCACTCTCCTACCTCTGCTTATTTCACCCTACCTGCTTGGATCATCTTCTCCCCATGTTCCATAGTGTCACCCACATATATCAAAATAACCCTGAAATTCATATTAAATATGCATATTCTTGGGGCTGCTGGGATAGCTCAGACGTTGAGTGCTTGCCTTGCAATTGTGAGATTTGGGGTTCAATTGCAGGCCTCGACCGGTGCAACCCCATATGCTGAACTGCAGTGCAACTGGTAACCACTGGATGGCTCTGTGGCAAAGGTTTTCACCTCCACTTCAGGAGGCAGCTGCTTTGGTTCCTGCCTCACGTGTGATTCCTGCTCTGCACGGCCCCCCATCCACTTGTGTGGAATGAAACTATATCACAACTAATGGTGTACACTATGGAGACTGTTTTGCGCCCTCCTCCTTCACTCTCTCTCACCTTCTCTCAAACAATTAAATAAATTTTTTTTTTTTAAAGACGCATATTCTTGGTCCCACTTTAGCTGTTGAATTAGAATATCCGAGTGGAGTTTGGAAGGCTGAAGTTCTCCTACACAATTCATGTGCACAGTAAAGTCTATGACCCACTAGCCCTTACCCACTCTCAAATACAACCTAAAGTCTTTCTTTCCCAGAATGTCCCTTGACCTATTTTATCTTCTGGGATTGGCATCCACAACCCTGCCCATTGCCACAAAAACACCTAGAGCGCTGACTGTCACTCACACTAACCAGATACTCTGGACACTTACCATCTATATCATTTGCTGGCCACCATGTTGTGCATAGACCCACCCTCCACAAATGGTGAATAAGCCCCTCGAGGGTATAAGTGTGTAACTCTTACTGTCCTCAGACATCACATATTATGAGCACAGTATGTCTGTAGATATTTTCATTGATTGATTGATGGATGGGACCAGAAATACCAGGAATGTAAGCAAATGAAGCAAATCTGTTCATTTTCTCAGACCACTGGTATAAAAGTTAAGTATGCATAGCTGAGCTAAAAGAGTCTATAACAGAGTAGTTCCAAAATCAAGTTCCTATAGAATCCAGGGAGAGAGCATGAGATAGTGGAAGGAAGACAAATGGGAGGACTAGACCTGTGGTAAACCGAGGACACCTGACCCCACCGAAGAGATCAGGAACTGCTCACACCCTACTGATGGACACGGAGCCCAGCACTGCCAGATATTCTGATACTTTTTACCCAAGTAATACTAAAAATCCAGATTTTTATATGCAATCTCCTAGTTTTTAATATTGGTAAATATAATTTAAATGACTTTTCTAAACAATAAAAGCCAAACAAAATACATTGGCGGGCCAGTTATGGCTTGCTGGTCATTTGGGCCCTGACAGACTTATATTTATTCAAAGAGTAAGAGGTTAAAAATGAGGGTAAATCTTAAATTATGTAGGAACATGTAGGAAAACACATGTTCTAGGAAATTTTTAGCCAAAGATTAGAAAAGACCTTCTTCTCTTTGCCAGGCCCAAATGAAATAATAGATCTTGTCATGAGGCAGCTTGTGAAAAATTCAGAATTCTAAGAGACAAAGAGTTGTGGAAACCCTCCCTAATTTCAGTCTAAAATAACATTAAGAAATATTCAGACATCACCCACAGTGATTTCTCAAGCTTCTGTGGCTGATACCTCTTATGATCAGCACTTTGTTTTCTCATCAAAATGACATCATTCTATCCACACTGTTGCAACATGCATGTTTATAGAACAAGATACATGGACATATTTCCAATATTTTTAATACCTGCATTCTATTTGACTGAATAGGTGGTTCATAATTTAACAATTCCTTAAAGTCGATATTTTAGGCGGTTCCCAATTTCTCACTATAATAAACAACACTGCTATAAACATCTTTGAAATGTGGCAAATTCAGGAAAGTAGATGGGGAAGTACAGATCAACCCTCTATTTTCTCCTCTGCTATGGACAATGACATTTGCTTAACTGTATGTAAAGCACTGTGAAAGAGTCTCTTCAAGACAGCCTTTCTAGAAGTATGTCATCCCTAACCCATTCCACCAAGAATGCCTCATGGTGTCACTGACATGATGCACATAACCATGAGCACCTATCCAATTATTTTCTTAAGAGAAATCCTTAGATGTGGAATTGCAGTCAGATAACAGGCACATATTGAAGGCTTTTGATATACACTGCTAAATTATTCTCCAGAAACTTCTACCAGGTTCACTGGCATGAGTGTATCTCAGAGCATCTATGTCTCAACCTCCTCAATCAGCTACCTCGAAACAACTTGGTCATATCAATACATGTTAGGCACTGAGCAAGCATTCATCCATTTCCATCAGTAAAACACAATGGGAATCTCCCTATATACTATTACAGCTATTTCAGACATACCAGGGGGGAGAGACTCTATTGTGGTGTAATCATTTTATGGTGTATTACTTATTCTGAGAGTCAGAGTCAGTGCTTAAACAGTGGTTAAAATCACAGTTTGGTGTCAAAAGGCTTGAGTTTGAACACTGACTCAGCCTGGAATCCCAGCTAGGCATCAGCTTCTAGCCATATCTCCACAGGTCACTGACCATCACTCAGCCTCAGTTTCTACATGTGCAATGGAGAAAATAATACCAGCCTTGTATGTTAGAATTATCAGGTAATAAATGCAAAACATTTAGCAAAAAGCCTAACACATAGTAAGTTCTCAGCAAGCTATAGCTCTAGAATGTATTCAGAAAACTGAATCAAATTGCAGAAACAGAATTAACTTACATTTCAGTAGATTTTCTGTACTATATTTGATTTTCATTAATAATTCTTTGATATTTTACCTAAATATTAATTTTTAATTAAATTGATTTAAATAAACTTACCTACTATTTTTTAAAGATTTATTTTATTGTTTTTGACAGAGACAGAGAGACAGAGAGAAGGGGGAAGGCCCAGAGCAGTCTCCATAGTTGTACATCATCAGCTTTCGACATGGGTTTGCTCCACACAGGTGGGCAGGGGTCACACAGGGCGGGAACTGGGCTGGGGGCCTCCTGAGTGGGAGGCACGCCCCTTCGAGCCAGGGGTCAAAACAGGGGACAAGAACAAAACTGGGGGCCTCCCGCATGGGAAGCACACCTCAGTTCAACATATGGGTCCACATGGGCCGGGGCTGGGATCCTCGGTCCCCGGGGCTACAAAGCGAGTGCTTAACCCGCTGAGCCATCCTGGCTTCCCCACCCACTACTATTTTAAGATTTATTTTATTGGTTGAGAGAAGGTGAGAGGAGAGAGACAGAGACAGAGAGACAGAGACAGAGAGAGAAGAGGGGAGGGTCCACAGGAGTCTCTATAGTTGTACATCATTAGCTGTGACATGGTTTCATCCACGCAGATGAATGTGGGCCCACAAAGGGCAGGAACTGAACTGGGGGCTTCCTGCATGGGAGGTGAGAATCTTCACCGCTATCCCAGCAGTTACCAGTTGCACTGCAGTTCAGCATATGGGTTTGCACGGGCCTGGCTGGGAATCAAACCCGGGAGCTCTTGATTGCAAGGTAAGTGCTCATTCATTAAGCTAGCCCACAATACCCTTAGCCACTATTTCTAATTTAAAATAAAAACACTGAATTAAAACAAAAATGTGGGGAAACCGGATGGCTCAGTGGGTTCAGCGCTTACTTTGCAGCCCCAGGGACCGAGGATCAAATCCTGGCTCTGGCCTATGTGGACCCATATGCTGAACTGAGGAGTTCCCCCAGTTCAGTTCTCACCAGGGCGAGACCCCAGCCCAGATTCTACCTGTGCAGCCCCAAGCCCACCTGTGGAATGAAACTACATGGAAAAACCAATGATGTACAACTATGGAGACTGTTCTGGGCCCTCCCCTTTCTCTCTGTCTCTGTATCTCTCTTTCTCTCTCTCTGTCAAAAACAATAAAAAAAAATCTTAAATTTAAAACAAAAATGTGTTCAATGTAAATTTTCTTCTAAATAGAACTATTTCATTAACAAATTTTTGTAGGAATTGTAAGCAGTTTATGTTCATTGCTTTATTTGTATATGAATTATAAGTACCATAGAGTCATAAACAGCAAATTGAAACTTCATTAAAACATGTCTTTTTCCTATTTGGCCATATTAACTTGCATCTACTCTTCATTGCTACTCTGCCAATGATGGGAGCCTTTCACGTGCTGTAAGACAGTTCCATTATGTCTGCATTTCCTAAAGACACATAGATTTCTTTTTTCTTTTTTGCACTTATCAATAGGATCCTCAAGTAAATGAAGCTTTCATTATTTTGTCAGCAATGGCTGTGATGGACCATTGGGCTCATATATCCCTTAACTGACCCAGTGAGAAAAATAAAATGTGCATTGACAGGGTGATTCTCAAAGCTAGAATGATTTCAAGTGTACTAAACATAATGTTAATGCCCCAAAGAAGTACTGGCAATAGGAAGTTCAGGGTTGGCCAATTAAATCCTCAACACTTCTCAAGCACACCTTAATTGAAGATAATTTTGCAGACAGAATAATAGCATATATAGATGCTGTATTTACACGTACAATATATCTAAATCATGCATCAGTCATTTCCTAATTGCCCCAGGTTATGAAAATGACTCCGCAGTCATGGAATGGCGAACTGTTAAAGCACACAAACCATAAAGTCGGAGATTCTGCCACTTCGTAACAGTGTGACCTTGAGATGATTCCTGAGCCTCTCATCCTCAGCTTTCTCTTCTATGAAGTAGGGAGAAAAACAAGAAACTACCTCCGCAGAGGTATTAATTGGTAATTACTAAAAATGTAAGCCTGGTACTTAGAAATCACTCAATAAATATTAGCTATTAATAACCTTTATGTATACAAGTTCTAATCACCACATTGCTCTGATCTCTTTCCTGTTTTCTGTCATTTTTCCAGCACCCTCTTCCCCACACCTGCCTCTTCCTGTCCCTGTGGGCTACATGGTCCTCCGCTGTTGAGCTTGCAGCATCGCACAACCATCTGGAAACACAAAAGGAGATGACTACACACCGAGATTCCCATGGCATATTACAACTGTTAAAAAAAAAGAAATTGCGAGCCAAAAATGGAGTCATGTGCCCCCATGACAGCAAACCAACAATTAACTGCAGTTTTCAACCTAGCCCAGGAATGTGGCCTCCCTCAATCTGAAACTTCCTGATTAGCATTGGTAAAGTAACCTGCACGATAAAACCTCTGCTGTTCTCCCCACACCAGAGGATCTGGTCTAAAATAATTCTTTTATCTTGCTAATAACCCCCCTGCCACACCCTTCTTCCTATAAAAACCTTTTATGTTACACAACCCTTTTAGCTCTTGGATAGGAGGCTGCTGAATTCGTGAATTACCTAATAAAGCCAATTAGGTTTTCAAATTTACTCAGCTGAATTTTGTGTTTTTTAACACATTCTAAAACACAAAATTTGTGTTTCCCTCAGGCACTCTTTTTAAAGACATGTCATTTTATTGCCACTATTTTTATTAATATGTAATAGTTTCTCTAGCCTTCACTTCACCGCCTCACATCGTATAAATCCTTCCCTCTACCTCTTAGTTTCCTAAATCCACATCTTCATCTTTCTAAAATCCTTTCTTGTTTGTATGTGTTCATAATGCAGAAGGTCAACAATGAAATTATGAAATGTCTTAGAAATGATGACTGTCATTTACTTTTAAGTTTTGACCTGTTGTATTCTTCCTTCCGAATATTGCAGGGCATTTTGCTACTTCCGTTACAAGTCCAATTCCATAAAGTGTTATTACAATCTGAAAAAGGAGTCTTAGAGGGTTACTTAATATATGTTCTTCACTAATTTCCAGAAAAGTCACAAAGTTTTTAAGTCCAAGGATGATTGTTCTAACTGCCCATCCTACATACTAATGTCTATAATCTGGTGGTTCAGGAGCTGTATCGATTAGTTTGTTTCCTAAATGTATTAGCTCTGGAGTGCTACAAAGACTAAAAAACATTTTTCCCCACCAGCTGAAGCAAGATAACTTGAAAACAAGCAGGGAAACAGTATGTCAACTTGAAAGATGGTGGTATTAGAGTAGTTGTGATTTCAAAATACAAATCCCACAAATTCATTTTGTGGGAAAATTGGTTCAGAAATGTCTCATGGTTAGAAGACTGAAGAAAACCAGAGAACCCCCAGGCCTCAACACAGAGGCTTAATGTTGGGATGTCAGCTCATGGCAGCAAGGAGACCCACAAGTCACCCCCTTTTGATTCCATCACTGCTTCTGCCATTTGGTTCTGGTTGGGCAGACGGAAGAGAATGGGCAAAATGACATCCCTGACAGTAATTTTAAATCTTCAGATAAAGCAGTAATTTCTCCATCATGGAGTCTTGTAAGATGGATCTCATTGCGACCCCTGAGACCCTGTGCTGATAAATAACCACACAAGGCAAAGCACAGCTGCAGGAACAAAAGGGCCTCCCTATAATCCTGTTTGAACATCTCCACAATCTTCTCCTAAAGGTTTCTCCTGTCTGACACAGATATTCTGAAGTTTCCCAAGTGGACTGCTTCCTAAATATAGATTTTTCCCACAACTCTTTGACAATGAGCTCCAAGTCTCTGTAGTTAGACCAAAACATAGGCTGTGTGGTCTACCAGAATTCTAGCTGGTGATTTCAGATAGCAAAACCAAGTAGTTCCAAGCATTCATTTATTCTACTAAAATTTATTTACCCTTTATTATGTCCCAGGCATTATGCTACTAATAACTGAGATATCACAACCACCCTATCCACCCAAATGAAACACTGTCCCTGGAGAGCTTCCCAGCTAGTGAGAGAGAACCTTGAGTTAAATACTTAAACTGAAGACAAAGTTGCAAGCGAGAAGTACCTGGTGCTCTGAGAAACGTTCCTGTAAAGAGGTGATATTCCAACAGAATCTAAAGGATTAACATGAGTAAACTAAGAGGAGACTAGAGTTTTCCTGGAAAAAGAACAGTGTTGAAAAGCTCTATAGAATGAGAAAGCACAGTGCTTATCAGCAGCTCAAAGAAGGCTGGCAAGGAGGCAAAACTTCAAGGCTGAGCAGGTACACCAGGGGAAATTAATGCTGGAGCCATGTGCACGGAGCAGACCAAGCAGAGCCTTGTGAGCCTTCAGATGTTTGTCTTATCCTGAAATCAATGGGAAATTAACAGAGGTTTTTCAGCAAAGTGATGGCAAGATCTGATTTGCATTTTAAAGCAATAACTCAAGCTGCAATGTGGAAATGACCTGGACCAGAGGCCAGATTAGATACAAGGCCTAAGAGACTATTGTAGCATTCTAGGCAAGAGGCCCCATCATCTGAAATAAGATGGCAAAAGAAATGGTAAAGAATAAGAAATAGATTTAAGAAGAGAAATAAATGATCTTCACAAACATGAAAATGTCCTTCAGCTCTATACAATCACAATTTCTTAAGAATACGGTATGTTTTAAAGGGAGTATCAAAACAAACAGAGCAAATGAATAATTACATGTCAAGCACCAGTACTGTGGCTTTTAAAACTGTATGATCCTGTCATCTCAAAATGAGGATGAAGTTATGAACACTATGGGATGACTGTCAACACATTGACCACACCGCACATATCATTAATACCCAGACCCTTTCCTTCTTCCAATACTACTGCCTTCACAGGACTGATCCTGGGTCATTCTAGTATAGGCAATACCTCCTTTCAAAAAAATAAGGTTGCGGTCATGTAGTTAGAAGAACAGCCATCCATTCTATTGTTCATTCAGCACATTTTCATTTATCACCTGCTGTGCTATGTACCAGGCCCTGGGTGCTACTGCCTTCAAGGGACTAACAGTCTGGTGAGCAAAAAAACATGTAAACAAAAAATTATTTTTCAATAGTACAGTAACAGAGACATAGTCAAACTGGGGGATAGAGGGGTAGGGAGTCAATCAACATTGTGGGGCAACAAAGATTTGGGAAAGGGAACGGGGATGGTTTTACATAAATGAAGATGCTTTAGCTGGATCTTAAAAGATAAATAAGAATTTCTCAGACAAGTAATAGAAGGGCATTCTGGGCAAGGGGAACAGCATATGTAAATCTGAAGAAAAAATGAAAAAACACTAATTGTTTGGGGAAATGCAAGTCAGTTGATAATTACAGAGTTAAAAGTCATGAAGAGCAGGGGGAAGAAGGTAGATGGCTATTAATAATCTTATATTATCTCATAATTTCCAAGAGTTCAGATCTTGAAGGCCTTGTGTGCCATCCTAGGAAGATTGAACTTTATCTTACAGGTTGTACCTCATCCAAGATTGATGTCTTGTGATCCAGAAAGTGAAGAGGCCTGCTGTATAGTTCCAGGAAAACCAGTGGTAATCCAGCGTTGAAGGCCCTCAAACTTGGCCAATAGCGAAGCAGGGATCCCAGCTCTCTCCTCATGCCAGGGAAGAGGTTAGCTCTTACCCAACCATGAGCTGATGTGCTAAATCATTTTTCTGGCTAACTATGTTATTGACCTGCATCTATAGGGCTTGTTCTCTAGCTGCCAATCATGGCAACAGAGGGCTTTCCATTCATCACAAACACTGAGCTAATAAACCAGGCTAAATCCCTGGCTCTGTCAGATCTCAGTACTACAAAATCACAACCTTTGAATCATCCCAGAGGAGTCATTGGTGCATCCCTAATTAGACAACTAAAAAGCCCAACCCAGTTTCAGGGTCCATTTCCTGGAGTCTAGAACATCTAGAATTTCATCATTTCTACTCATGAAAAGGCTACAGAGTATCTGCCAGCTGCTACTTGTCCTGCCCCATGAGTTGTCTCCAGCAAACACTGCTCCAGCAGGCTCGGCTGACAGCTTCTTGGCCATTTGCTCTTGTCTGCATGAGGGGCAGTGAGGAGTGACAAGAGAATTTACGTAAACAGATTTTTATAAGGATAATATTGACAGCAGGGTGAGAGATGTACAGGGAGGCAATTTCAAAATAGTGAAACTTTTTAGGAAAAAAGTTTGACTTAGTCCACACAACAAATAATAAACCTTACAAATAAAAAATAAGAATAAAAAAGAGGTGATGGATTTGGAGAGTGGTTAAGATGAATTCAAACACAAGACTCAGCTATCCACATCAACTCAAGTAATTGAGTAGATTATGGTATCATTACTCAAGACAGGAAATAGAGAAAAGCAGCAGGATTGGGAGGGGGGAGTTTGATTCTGAACATGTGGGAAGTAAGGTACCTATGGGACACTGAGGATAGTATCCAGTGGGAGAAATGGAAAAAGGGACTGAGTCTGTTTTCACGCCTCATTATTCCCAAAGGAATCAGTATAGTCCCTACCACATGTAAAAGTTGCCTAATAAATGCTTGATGAATGAATGGTTAAACACTTTCTTTAATTAGAATCATCAAAATTTTAGGGAAACACAGTTTTGCAGGAAACAGAACATATTAATTTGGTTGACAACTCCAACAAATATGAAAGAAAATTTCTGATGGATCAAACAAATCCTCATGTAAAATTTAATTTCAACTCTGATTTCATTTTGTAGATTCTCAATTTAACTAATTTTTATGATTCATATAGAAGTACTATATTTTTCCATGAGTTCATACATATCACTGACCTTTGGGTTTGAAAAAAAATCCTCTGACAATCCCCATCTCAGGCAACTAGAAGTGCCTGCAAACTGTGGTTACTTCGGTCCTTAAAGACCTTGTTTGTTACAAAACAAGAAGAAAAGAAAAAAAAGCAAATTCTTAAATTATGGCACCAGAATTAAAATACTTAGTGAATGTGCTATCATCTTAATAGATTAGATCCAAAATGTATATAAAATAAGATTAGACTGAACCCTAGGAAGAGAAAATTTTGAGCAAAATATAGGAAACTCTCTGTTAACTAGAATTCAAGCAACCTACCAATCCCCATGGATGCCAGTTAACAGAGAACCTACTGGAATCAGATAATGTATGTTTTATAAGGAGCTGTCAGATAGTGCTTCAGTAAAAGATGACTACCTCAGATAAAGAGATTAATACACGAATCTAAGTTGCAATTGCCTTTTCTTCACCTTTTTTTTCTTAGCAAAGAATTAATTCTCTGAGTCTGGGTAGACTAGAAAAATAAAATTTAGCAAGAAAAATCCTATGCATTATAGTTTTCAGAGTATAAAATAGTGGCTTTCCTCAAAAAGCACCTCTGTTGTATTACAGACAGGAGACCTTGAGCCACACCCCATCTATACTTAATTTTTCCACCAATTTTTCCACTTATCCTCTCACCTATTTTTCTGACAAGCTGCAAACAAATTGTCTTAACAATTTGTCAGATTCTTTCCTTCACTTAGCTTCCACTTCCTCCATATTGTCAATCTCCACAGAGCTAGACATAAGACAGGGTAAGAACCTAATGTTTTTATTTAAAAATATTCTGCTTCATCAGACCTCATTCTCAACATCTGTATACATCCTGAATCCACTTCTAGAACATCTGCAGATCCAGCCTGAACCCTGGGAAACGTGGGTCAATCCTGGCTGCAGGGGAATGATTTGGGTAGTGGTCAACCAAAGCTGTGGGAATCACCATCAAGTTACATCTACATTCTTCCTGCCCTGACTTTGAAGTGTGACTCTGGTAACCTGGCTTCTGTCTTATTTTTTAAAGCACAGACTCTCAGCTTCCTGGTGCCCAGCTCATACCCAGTTCCAAAACCATGTTTCAGCCTTGTTCTCAAAGACAGATCCTATTATAGGCTCCAATGTTGGGGACCCCCACTTTATTCTCACGAGTCCCTGACTTGAAAAAATCATCCGTTCCCCAGCCACTGGAAGGGTGAGACCCTGCCTTCTTCCGTAGTACCTCCTAGAAGCTGCCAGATGCTAAAACGTCCAGCCTAGCACCTGTGAACTTGGTCAATTGCTGTTTCAACTGGATCTCTGGATATATTAAGTTCCATCATCCCCCCATTCCTTATCTCTGAGTTCTGCACACTATTGGCATATCATGTTACTCCTTATTACCTTCTAGTTATCACCAATTGCTACCTATGGTGAGACTCTAAATACTACCTCTTCTGGCTACTGGCTGGACTTCCTTTTAGCACCCATGGCTAAGGTCACTTCCCTGTCCCATCCCCACAACACCCCTTCCCCATTGCCTTGGGCAAGTCTACCCAGAACCTTGCAGATAACAGGGTATGATTGATCAAGCCATGAGGGATGAGAAGAATATTATGCTATCTCCCATGTAATCTAAAGGTTACAAGTCAGTGAGCAGAAGAGAATGAGTGAATTGATTTAAACAGATACAAACATTAAGAAAATATTTTCTGTTCTCATTGTCTCTTTTTATTCCCTGATCAAATTAATTAAGCCAGAGACAATTTAGTGTTGATATACCTTTCTATAATTTAATCAAATGTATCTTTATGCATTTAAGAGATTCCTAATAGAGTTAAGAGCAAATAAGCATATCAGTGAGCACAGCAGAGATGAAAGAGGCCTCCTGGTATGCAAACAAATGCTCAAAATTATATCAAAATAAGACAGAAATTCCTTTCTACACTTAGACCTTTGTCAGTAAGAAAGTTCAAAATGAAGAAACCAACTCAACAGGGGATGGAAAAAAAAAAAAAGATATACCAGCTTTTTGTTCAGGAAAATACCTTGCCACGTTACCAAACCTAAGAAAATGTAATATGGAGCTTTAACACTTCCTGAAAAAAGTTATCACTCCATGAGAACTACTGGATGAGATGTGGCTCAGGGGTAATTAGTGTCATGCATCCTTTTCCATCGTTCCCAGGAAGCTAACAAGCCTGAGCCATAATCAGTCTTTGTACTAAATTTTACACACTGCCAAATATTTTAGAAAGGTCTGCACCATGGCACAATAAACCACTCCTTGCATTTAATTTCCATTTTGCTCTTAACCATAGATAACCTGGAGAAAGGTCTTGATTTGCAATTATTTTCTAAGTTTGAAAGACAAGGCACCTTATAATTTACTGTTAGCTACCATGGGGCAACTCCATTGTAATACCTCACTTCTAATCATTGCTTTACTTTCCTATGGAGATAACAGGTATTTAGAAATCCTATGATCACCCACTCTCCTCATTTTCTCAGTTACATAGCAATTTGAAGAACAGTGGATATGAATCCATTACTTAGCTACGCAATCTTAATTCACTGGAAATTAAAATTTTATCTCACATTGAACTTAGAGTTTATCATAATTATTTTCCAATTATAATGATACAAATGTACAATTAGCAAACTCTGTATTCATTACTACTTTATATTTCCCTAAATCCCAGACTCAAGAGATTTATCTCTTCTCACCATTATTGGCCTGGAAAATTGATTTCACCCCTTTTCTAGTGGTGTTATTTTTTCCCATCGGTTCCAGTTATTACCAAAATGTCAAGGTAATGCTTATGTACCATAAATGTTTAAGCAGATAATATCAGTAACATTATTATGCATTTGCTTAGCACATTCATTACAAAGTATTTTTATAGCCATAATCACATTTTAAATGTGTTTTTCATAATAACACTGAAATCTGAAGACACTGTATTATTAGGCTTACACTGAAAATTATAAAATTCAGGGTGAAAACAGTTACAAGACTTCTCTGGGATCATGCATATAATCATTGAAAATCGAGGTCTAAAAGCCAAGTCTTTAGATTCCACTCTGTATGTATTTCTCTAATGTTGTCATTTGGCCATGAGTGAAAGAGTAAATGACCTGGGTTATTTAATGGTAGTGGAACCATGCTCTGGATTTCTATAATAAAGAAGCAATGTGCAAAGAATAATTTTGCTTCTCTTTGAAACCTAGATGTCTCTATTATAGAAATAAAAATGATGTAACTGGCCTTGTTTCACCTTTCCATACGGGCCATGAAGGAGCTCAAAACCAAGGGAAACTGAAGTATTATATATTATCTGATAGATAGCCTGCATACCTACAGTCTTTCTTTCAGATAGATGCAAAGGAAATGTCTCCATTTCTTCTAAAAGTATTCATATAAGAGAGGTGAAAACCATTAAAATAGTTTTAAGGCAACTGAGCAATTAAAAAAAAAAAGATCCACTAGAACCCATACCTTTAAAAAAAATAATAATAAACAATAAAACTTTGGAACTCAGACAAGACCAGGTTTCTTATTCCAGCTCTTCTACCTGCCAGATCTAGAATCCTAAACAAATTATTCAACCCTTCTCAGTCTTAGTTTCATCCATAAAATGAAGGCACTAATGATAACCACCCAGAGTTCTTGTAAGAACAGAGATAACATGTGGGGAAACTGAGTCAGGTAATTGAGGTCAGCATATGTGGCACATTTACTTAGAGCTGAAATGCTAAAGTCCCGGCCTCTCTTGTAGCTAGTTGTACCCATGTGATTCAGTCCTGACCAATGACACATCAGCCAGAGTCTCTCCATATTTCCATTTCTGTTTCCTTCCTCTTTTTACTGGTTCCTTAGACATCAGCTAAGGATGTTCGAGCAGGAAGAAAACAGCCTGGGAACTTGATGGCACTGGGTAGCTGTCATCCAACCCTGAACTACCCATCTCCTAATTCATTATTGCTTGAGATAAATAAGCATATATTTGGTTTAGCCTGTGTCAGGCTTCTGTTATAAAGTAGCCAAATGCCAGCCTGACAACATGAACTTAACTAACACACACTTAGCAAAGATCTGTGCCCACGAAACAATAGTTCTTTTAGTTTCCTCAGAGTCAAAAAGGTCTGTATTTGGGGAAATGATTACAATAATATTGGTAAGTAAAAAAGCAAGCTATCAAATACGATAGATCAGGGGTCCTCAACCCCCGGGGCAGGAGGTGAACAGCAGGAAAGCAAGCGAAGCTTTATCTGTATTTATAGCTGCTCCCCATCGCTCTCATTACTGACTGAGCTCCGCATCCTGTCAGATCAGATTCTCATAGGAGTGCCAAATCCTATTGTCAACTGTGTATACAGTTGTATACAGGGATCTAGGTTGCTCACTCCTTATGAGAATCTAATGCCTGAAGACCTGAGGCGGAGCTGAGGTGGTGAGGTTAGCACTGGTGGCTGCAAACACAGATTAACATTAGCAGAGAGGTTTGATGGCACAGAGACCATAATAAATCACATAATAAATCAATTACTTGAAGACGCATATCAAAACATTGTAAGTGAGTGGTAAAGAATAACTAAGCTGCATCTGACACTTGACTCATTCCAAAACCTTCCTCTCCTACTTCTCCAGTCCATAGAAAAATGGTCTTTTATGAAACTGGTTCCTGGTGCCAAAAAGGTTGGGGACCACTGCTGTAGATTATATAATATGACCCAAATTTTGTTAGGAGAAAAAAAAACAATTGCAGTGAGACTGAGAAATACCCAGAAGCTCAGAGAATTCTATTAAGCACATTACTGAGAAGGGGTAAAAAATGTGTATTTTCCTTATAACAAAACTATTTTGACAAAACCACATCAAAATGTCCTGCTGGGTTTTTCATGGGCCAAGAGTACTGTGTGTCCAGGCCGAGTGGGACATGTCAGGGAGCTGGAAATGCGTCCATCTGGGGTACATTAATGATGTTTTGTGATACTTTACATATGGCCTTGAGTGGTTATTCTGACGTCATTGACTAGTCTAGTCTGTGATTTATATCACATGACCATTTAGCACAATCTAAGAGAATGAAGACCTAACCATGTTTTTATTACACCGAAAGGAAATACTTTTTAGATTATATCAGCACAGTCGTGGTTTCTAACATGCCTGCGCCTTCTTCTCTCAGTTCCAAGGCAATTTATGCCCTTTTTGAGCATAAATATGTTTTATGCCCAAACAGCATGTATTCGGTAGTACCTACAAACATGGGGCCATGCAGGACTAAAAGGGACAGTTCTTGGCAAAGCAGGAAGGAGTTGATCCCAATCCAAGGGATCCGGGGATTCTCAAAGTGAAAATACTTACCATCACACCATTCCCTCCAAACACACACAGAATATTCTAGAAAACCTACATGAGGGTTAAATTTTGACCCTTCATGCCTAATAATATTCCACAAACATTTCACCAAAATACATTTACAGAGACTTTTAAAAACAGCTGCATAGACTCCTACAGTTCAGGCAAGGGCCCTGCAGGGGTCCCGCCCAGGTGGGACACAGACAGGGAGCCCTTGGCAGACAGGAGCAGCTGGAAATGAACATCTATATTGAGTGGGAAGCATGGCACAAGGCACAAAAATGAAAAACTGCTCCTTTTCTTCAAAAGCTCACAACATGGTATTGAGATCAGCAGATAAGGACTTTAGGAGAACTACGATATGTAGATATGTAGTTACATGGATTATTGCATCTGAGGCAGAATTAAATAAATTTGATAATAAGGCTATGGGAAGTCGTGGGAGGTCCAAATAAGAGCTATTAATTGTAAGTAAAGATATTCAGTGTGGCATCTCAAAGTGTCCAGAATATCAATAGGACCATCCTGGAAATTTCAGCCCTGATTCAGGACTTGCTTAACTTTCCACAACACACAGAGCATTTTGCATTATATTTTGGCAGCAACAACAACAACAGTGTGAAAAAAAAAAGAGTGGCTAAAAGTCAGCAAAGGAATAAAAACAATAATAATGATAGCTAATATATATTGAGCTTTTAGGGGGAAAGTATAGCATATAATTAAAATAACTATATTAAAAATGTGATATAAAATACATCTGAGTTAGAGAATGAGTGATTTGGCACTATTTTGTTGAAACTCAGGGAAAGGAGGGATGCTCTGTTCAACTGCCAACAGAGACTAGCCCACTCACCTGCATTTCTGCCTAATCAGCACACACAATGTTCTTCCCACAGCGAACATGAATGAAGTACGTCAGTTAACTGGCAACTCAGTTTCCTGATAACAAACTAGAAATATTTCACTAAGAAATAATAATGATATGAGGGTACCAGGATATACAGCACCCTTTTTGTTGATGCAAACTGATTTTCCAGGATTTCTATTAATTAATCAGTCATTTCAGAATCTCAGGAGGCATGGCTTCTTGCCTTTTGGCTAAAATCAAGTGCAGAATCTCAGGATAAACATGTAACTTTATTTAAAAATCTACTCAAAGTGATTCAGCCTTTTGTAATCATTGTGCATACACCCAATGATGTAATGACTTCTGCTTCCTTAGTGGGGAAAAGGCATCCGTTTTCTTTATTATTGCTCTTGATCTTGCAACACAAAGAGGCACAAAATTCTGTGCATGCCCTTTAAAAGGGAAATGTTCCCTGCTTTCCCACTTGCTGTACAACTGACAGTTAAAACAGGAAGCTAGTTTATATTTCTTTAATCATCTCTTGTCTTCAAATCTGTTTTGTATCACAAAGTTAGTTGGTGTGACTGAAAGCCCTCATGTATAAAAAGCTTATTTTGGAATTCTTTTAAAATGTTTCTGTTTGATGAGCGGTTAAAGGCAATTGTTTCCTTATCTCTTCTTCATTTCATAGCAAGTTGGTATCAGGTTTTGTACAAAGAGGATAGTGTGGATTGGCTTGTTCACCTTCTATTTCACCCTTTCTGTAGCTTCCTGCTGAAGCTTAATTTTAAAACTGTCTCTCTTGGACTTCTTAACAACTATTGCTCCAGACAGAAATTAATCTTACCCATTCAATGTACCCAAGGGAGATATGGAAGGAGGAGTTGAATTGGAACCCATCTCCCTGGACTTGTTTCTGTTGGAAGCAGCTGTAGCTAATGCTAATGGAATGGCAGCTAGGGTTTTTAATCCCTAAACCACAATTATGGCATTAGGCTCTTAAACTAAGTAACTCCAGGAACCACTTCTTGACTCCTACTTCTCCACTCTCCTAATGATTTTTTAAGTGCCTAATTCCTAATATGAAATATCTTTCTGCCTAATATACCTAAGAAGATTTCCTTAAACCCTGACTAATATATTTTTAATTTTTCTATCTGAAGAGGCAATCATATCTGAACCAGGACATTAACATTTACACAATGCTCTGTAGTTTATAAAGTACATAGGCATGCATTATCTACCTTAATCCCAACCACAACTCAGAAGTGGTGGGGCAGATGCTGCTTCTCCCACTCGACAGATGAGAAAGCTGAGTCTTACATCTGGTGACTTAGCAAGGTATTTACTGAGTAAAAGATGTAGACAAAACTCAATCTCACTTTTTATGAGTCTTAGTTGTGTACTTTGAGACACCAGAAAGTCCCCCAAGGGCAAATGAAGAAGAGAAAGAAAGCACAAGAGAGAGAAATATAAGGCAATGATTAAACCTATTTTGTACTGAAAAATAAAAACCTATCACTACACTTTAAAACCATTAAAATCGACTACACCACTGAAGGGCAAGCTAGCAAATCCTGGCTATTTTATAGAGTGTGACTTTGGATCTGGGAAGAGACTGGGCCTCAACTTTATAGGATCGCTCCTTTGAAGACTCTTTGCTTTTAATACAGTTGCATGAAAGGTTCAGTCCTGTTTTCCAGCTCTGACAATGAATCCCCTTTCTGGACAACTATCTGGCCAAACCAAGAGTGGCTAAAAGACTTGGGAGGGCCAAGATTCATTTCTCAGTTTCTCTTCATGACAATTCCATCTAAGATCATGGCCTTCTCCCAACTAGGACTCTCTAAAAAGAGAGATTTCTTCCCCCACCCCCTTGCTGCATAGAGACAACTATGATGAAAAACATTTACCGTACCACGGTGAGCCAATCACAACAAGCAAAGGTTCAAAGGTTATAATAGACCGCCTCTCTGACTCTGGCCAATCTGAGCAGGCTTTTTACTAGAACACAGTGTAGCTTCGGGTACAGAAAATTCGTTTAGCGGCATATCGAGACGTTTTTCGGGATATACTCGGTGTATAAGACGACCCCCGATTTTCGGTTGACTTTTTTTCGTTTCAAAAGTCGTCTTATACGCTGGAAAATACGGTAAAATTAAAGGGAGAAGAAAGAAAATGAAAAGTAGATCTAATTATTTAGGCACACTCAATTACACCTTTCCTATGAAATCAAGGCATGTAAGAAATTATATTGAAAGGCAAGAAACTCTATACTAACCTGGGGGAAGAGAGAGTAAGTTGAATTGTCAATGGTGAATGAGTATAAAAGCTCCCCATCATACCACATGCTCTTCCCCATGGGGGAATTCATTTTAGTCATGGCAAAGAGATGGGCGGGGTCACAGCAGTCTTCCATTTGTTTCCTAGGAGAGAAAATAGAGAGAGAAAAGAACAGCAGGGTAAGTGAGCAGCAGACTCATTCACTTGTCATTCCCACAGAGATGTGCAGCCTACCTCAGTGACAGCTTACAAAAGCGTCTGTGTCTCCAGGGTGATTAGACTACTATTAATTCACTCTTATAGCCATCAGGATTGATGACTGAAATTTTCCACAATAAAAGAAATTTAAGAAAAATATATAAGCTATCAAGCACAGTTGAAATATGGCCAAAGATAAAATAACCATAATAATTGCAGAATTATTGGTTGATTTAAGTACCCAGGCCCAGAAAAGACTTGGGTGGCTAACTTTGAAGACTATTGAGCTATTCAACTGTAGCAAAATTGTATCTTTATGGTGATTTAACAATCAGGTAGTTAAGTTCAGTAGTAGGGACTTTACATGAGCCATATAGAGTAGGGAATGCACACAGTGTTCCTAAAGAGGGTGCAGTTCCAAAATTGGGATTAAAATTAAAGAACAATCCCCACAAAACCCTTTTAAATAGAAACAAAATGAAATGAGTGATGTGATTTCTGACACTGGCAAAGCAACCTACCTCCTAACTGGTAAATCTCATGGGCCTTTTAACTTCTCACTTTGTCTGAACTCTGTGGTGTTCAACACAGTTGAGCACCATGACCTTTGCAAAGGATTTCTCACTCTTAGTATCTGGAACACCAGGGTCTTCTGAGTTACCTCACCTTTCTGGGCAGGCTGCTTTTCTACTTGCCCCTTAAATGGAAGCCCTGCTATTGTTCCACTGGACAGTCTTTATATTTTTATTTAACTAAAAGCCTGTCGGAAACCAAGTCCATTTACTCATTGAGCTTCCCTGAGTAAAAGAGCTTATTGCCCAGTCCCCACTCTAGAAGGATCAATAAAACAAACTGTTCACACAACCACTTCTGAATGACAACCCCACACGGACATGCCTGCTCTGACATCATTAACTCTCCATGACACAGAAGCTTAGAACTGAAAGAGGTTGATAATGTAGAGTGCCTGGGTTCAAATCCTGGCTCTGCTACACACTAACTTTGTAACATTGGGGAATGTTACTGGGCTTCAGAACTGGCTTCAGAGACCGTTTTTGAGAATTCACTAAGAATGTACAGGTGGAAAATATAGTTCAGGACCATGTTAAATAAAATGATTCAGGGTTAGGTGACAAAACATGTCTTAGCAAATTCAAAAAGGTTGAAATCATACCAAGTACCTTCTCTTACCACAATGGCATGAAATTGGAGATCATGAGGAGAAATAAACTAGAGAACAGAAGAACAACAGAAAAAATCAACCAAACTAAGATTTGGTTCTTTGAAAAGATAAACAAAATTTATAAACCCCTAGTGAGAGTAAACAAGGAGAAAATAAAAAGGATCCAAATCAATAATTATAAATTAAATAGGAGACATTGCAACTGATACCACAGAAATTCAAAGAATTACAAGAAGCTACTATGAACAACTACATGCCAACAAACTGGATAATCTAGAAGAAATGGAAAAATTATTTGAAACATACAATTCACCAAGACTGAGACAAGGAGAAAGAGAATCAAAATAGACCAATTACTACTAAGTAAATTAAATCAGTAATCAAAAATCTCCCAGTGAAGAAAATCCCAAGACCAGATGGCTTCACTGGTGAATTTACCAAACACTTAAATAAGAATAAACACCAATCCTTCTCAAACACTTCCAAAAAATCAAAGAGGAGGGAATACTCCCAAATTCATATGATGAGGCCAGTATTATCCTGACACCAAAATCAGAAAAGGACACTACGAGAAAATAAAAGTACAGGCCTAAATCCCCGAAGAATAGAGATGCAAAAATTCTCAATAAAACACTAGCAAACAAAACTGAACAGCACCTTAAACAGATCATATAGCATGGTCAAGTGGAATTATCCCTGGGATGCAAGGATGGTTTAACATATGCAAATCAATCAATGTAACACACTATATTAATAAAATGAAAGAAAAAAATCATGTGATCATCTCAATAGCCACAGAAAAAGCATTTGACAAAATTCAACATCCATTCAAGATAAATAACTCTTAACAAACCAGGCATAGAAGAAACGTATCTCAACATAATAAAGGCCATATGTGGCAAGCTCACAGCTAACATCATACTCAATGCTGCAACTTTGAAAGCTCTTCTTCTAAGATCAGGAATAAGACAAGTGTGTTTACTCTGATCACTCTTATTTAACATAGTACTACAGGTCCTAGCTAGAGAAGTTAAGCAAGAAAAAGAAATAAAAAGTATCAGAATTAGAAAGGAAAAGTGAATTTGTCTCTATTTGCAGGTGACATGATTTTATATAAAAAAATCTTAAAGGCAATCAAAAATCTGTTATGGCTAGTCAGTGAAAAAAATCTATTACAGCTAGTCAATGAATTCGGTAATGTTGCAGTATACAAAACTAACATACAAAATTATCAGTAGCATTTCTGTATACTAACAATGAATTTAATTTTTAAAAACGATCTCATTTACAATGGAATCAACAAGAACAAAATACTTAGGAATAATTTTAACTAGGGAGGTGAAAGATCTCTACTCTAAAAACTATGAGCCATAGAAAGAAATCATCGAAGACACAAATAAATGAAAGGTAACCCATGTTTATGGATCAGAATAATTAATATTGTTAAAATTGCAATACTACCAAAAACCATCTACAGATTTGTGAAAGTTGACATACAGAAAGTGGAGCCATTTTAAAATGGAGCCAGAGCAGCCATTTCAGAGGAACTGTCTTGCACGTCCTGTTTTCTGAGCCTTTGAACTAGGCCAAAATATCAGTATTCCAAGAAGCAAGCAAGAACAAGACTACTTTGTTTGAAAAGACTGATAAAAGTAACCTTTGCCTACTAACCATTTTGCCTGACCAATGAAGTACCAATGTAATCTTTGCTTGTCGGCACTAATAAACTCTGCTTGTAAACAACTTACCTCATTTTCCTTGTTTATTTCCATAAAGACCCTGATTCCCTTTCCTGCAGTCAGGACACTATTTGGGTTTTCATTAAATCTGTGTACCCTCAATGGCAATTTTTTTGATCCCCAATAAACGCTTTTGCCTTTGAACTGGTTATTGGTTTTATTTAGGTGGACAGATTCAATACAATCCCTATCAATATTTCAATGGCATTTTTTTAACATAACTAAAAAAAAAACACTACTAAAATTTATATAGAACTGCAAAAAAATCGTCAAAAATATCTTAAGAAGAACAAAGCAGAAAACATCACACTTCTTGATTTAAAGCTACACTATAAAGTTATACTATAAAGTTATAGTCATCTATACAGTACGGTGCTGCCATAAAAAGAAATACAAATAGATCAATGGAACAGAATCAAGAGCCCAGCAATAAATCTAAGCCCATATACAGTTAACTAATACTTGACAAAGCAGCCAAGAATCTCAATAGAAAAAACGCAATCTTTTCAATAGATAGCGCTGAGATATTTGAATATTCACATTCAAAAGAATAAAACTGGATCCATATCTTACACTACTCACAAAAATTAACTCAAAATAGATAAAAGGCTTAAATATAAAACCTGAAACCATAAAACTCCTAGAAGAAAACAAGAATAAAACTCTTTGACATAGGTCTTGTTAATGATATTGAATATGACACCTAAAGCACAAGACACAAAAACAAAAGTAAACAATTGGGACTACATCAAACTAAAAGCTTCTGCATAGCAAAAGAAACCATCAACAAAGTGAAAAGACAGTCTACAGAATGGAAAAAATATCTGCATACCCTGTACCTAATAAGGGGTTAATATCAAAATTATATAAAGAACTTATGCAACTCAATGGTAAAATAAATAATCCAATTAAAAAGTGGGTAAAGGACCTGAACAGACAGTATTCCAGAGAAGATATGAAAGTGGCCAACAGATACATGAAAAGATGCTGGACTCACTATTCATTAGGAAAATGCAAATTAAAACCACAATAAGCTATCACCTTATGCCTATTAAAATGGCTATCATCAAAAAGACAAGACATAACTAATGCTGGCATGGATTTGGAGAAAAGGGAAGTCTTGTGCACTGGTTGGTGGGATTGTAAATTGGTACAGCTACTACAGAAAACAGTAGGAAGGCTCCTAAAAAACTTATAAATAGTACTACTATATGATGAAGCAGTTTCACTCCTGGGAATATATCCAAAAGAAATGAAAACACTAACTTGAAAAGATATCTAACTCCCACATTTGTAGTGGCATTATTTACAATAGCCAAGACATGGAAAAATCCTAATCCATCAATGGGTGAATAAAGAAGTTGTGATAGATAGGTGATAGATGAGAGAGAGAGAGAGAGAGAGAGAGAGAAAGAGAGAGAGAGAGAGAGAGAGAGAGAGAGAGACATGACAGATAGACAGATGATAAATACAGATATATAGATAGATATAGATACAGAGACACAATGGAACATTAATCAGCCATAAAAATAATGAGGAAACTCTATTTGTAATAACATGGATGGACTTTGAAGACATAATGCTGAGAGGAAACAAGTGTATCCACACAGAGAAATAGGAAGTCGTCTGTGAGAACTGAGGTTCTAAAAATGAGGTCCAACACTCAATAGCTGGATGATTGCCTGAGGGAAGGGGAGGAGGGGGGAGGGAGAGCGGGAGGGGAGGTGGGAGAGGCCACCAGCATTATGGACACACTCAATAGTTTGGTGGTTACCTGGAGATGGGGGAGGATGGGGGAGGGAGAGTTGCGGGGGTGGGGTGGGAGTGGACATCGGATATATAGTGATGAAAGGGGAGCTGATTCTGGG
>PVKE010002585.1:35368-81054 GCA_004027555.1 Craseonycteris thonglongyai | reverse complement strand
GGGCTGCACAGGGCAGGAACTGGGCCGGGGTCTCACCCCGGTGAGAACTGAACTGGGGGCCTCCCGTATGGGACGCACATCCCAGTTCAGCATATGGGTCCGCACAAGCCAGGGCCAGGATTCGATCCTCAGTACCTGGGGCTGCAAAATGAGGTCTTAACCCACTGAGCCATACCAGCTTCCAGGCATCTGTTTTTTAACCTGTTATTTTGCATGTGGATATCATAATTGATTTCTAGAGTTACCCTTTTAACTCATAAGCATAGTTAACAGAATTAAAGACATTTATATGGATACAGAATTAGGACTACCCATGTATAATATGCATCCTTATTTTTCCCTCACAAATTTGGACAAAAAAAGTGTGCATTCTACCCAGCAAAATACGGTAAATAGTAAAGAGAGGGAATCAGGCATTAATTCTCTGAACGCAACTCCCCCAACCTCCCACCTCAACACGATTGACCACATAACACAAACCACTTCGTTCTAACTAGGAAAAAGGAGATGACCGTACATCAGACCTTTTGGTTGTCCTCAGACTCCAAATACTTTTTATATATTTGTCTACTCCCTCGATAAGAGATTGAAGGATCCTTAAGATCTTACTGCTCTTCCTGTTACCTGAAGTGATCAAAACAACTGTGCGTGGAAGACAAATCATACAAGTTCATGGGCTCTCGCCTCTGTCAGGGCCGTGTGCTCAGGACTCAGGCATAGAGAGGTGCCGAGACACCTACTCCCAGTCATTCGGACGGCTGGCTAGATTGCAGCCTTGATGAAAATGGTACTGTACAGCCTGAAACTCAACACAGGTGTGGGGAGAGGCAGCCGGAATCTAGGACCTGGCCCCTCTAGATGAACACACATTCCAAGGGGATTCCTCTTGGGATAAGTTATTCTACCTCTCAGGGGGTTTTCACTGCACACCCCATTGCTGTCTTCTGTCCCTGCTTGATTCGGGGTGACTCAGGTCTGTCCCTGGGACCCAGAGTGCAGGGGCACTACTGCGACGCCTTACAGTGGGGTGGGGTCTTCTTAACAGCACCCCTCCAGGTGTCTGACGGCGACCTGAGCAGTCAGCTTTCTTCCTGTCCCTGTATCTGATGTCCCTAGGAGTTTGACCACTTCCTGGCCACCAAGTTTGCCACCGTGAAGCGATACGGAGGGGAAGGGGCCGAAAGCATGATGGGCTTCTTCCACGAGCTACTGAAAATGTCAGCCTACAGCGGGGTCACCGATGTTGTCATTGGGATGCCTCACAGAGGCAGACTTAATTTATTGACCGGCCTTCTGCAGTTCCCCCCAGAGGTAAGGTACTTGCCGCGATGAGTGACTTACAAGTCACCGTAACAGAATAAAGCCGATGGCAATACAGTAGACTCTCCGTTAACCGGAACTCAAGCAACTGACACTCTCAAGCAATCGGAAAAATCTCAAGCAACCAGTAAAAACGTTTTGCCAGCTGCTTGAGTTCTGGTTGATGGAGAGTCTACTTACATTTGTCCAGCATCTATCAATCCCCATGGGTGCTGGTTAACTGCGAGTCTACTGTATTCCTTTTAGAAAACCAACTAGAGCCTATATGAGCAGTTGGTCTAGGTACAGGGGTCCCAAAACTTTTCAGCCCGAGGGCCGCATTAACTAAGCAATTATATCATCTCATTGACTGTGAACAGAAGTAGAAAAAGTAAGCGGCTGATCTTGGCAGGATACAAGTAAATTTCCGTAATTTTTTTCCGTAGATAAAAAGGTCTCCATGGGCCGGATGAGAGGGCCTCGTGGGCCGCATCCGGCCTGTGGGCTGTAGTTTGGAGACCCCTGGACTCTAGGACATTGCTTAGCTAGTTGATGGAACTCAATGCTGCTGAATAGAAGGGGTATTTGGGTTGATATTCTGTGTAATGTTATATGGATTTTTTTTCTGTCAGGGAGGTTAAAGGTTCATTCGTTTCCTCAAGGATGATGCGAATAAACTGTTCTTTGAAACACGTTTCTCCGTAAAAATCGTTGGGATGAAGTTCTAGGGAGGAAAATAATAGAACTGAACACAAAGTTTCTTCGAAAATATATTCTGGCAGGTGTATTTAGAAAATTTATTTTGCTTATTGGAAAGCAGAGGTAACTTATGTCTGCGTCATGTCAACTTGCATCATGTTGGTTCTTCGTGAGACTGAGACCGTCTCCAAATAGACTGCACCTCTGTGTCTGGGAGCAGTTAGAAGGGTGTGTTTACCTCCAAACAATGCATGACAATAACACGTATAAAAGCACGTGCGTAGTTTTTTTGTACTGTGCCATTTAAACCACCTTCTCCCTAGTCTCCATCGTGATAAAAGACGTTTTCTCCTTGCATGTACATCCATAACAGCTGATGTTTCGCAAAATGCAAGGCTTAAGTGAATTTTCGGAAGACGTCCCCGCCACTGGAGATGTCTTGTCTCACCTGACATCCTCGGTTGACCTAGACTTCGGTGCGCACCGTCCCCTGCATGTGACGATGCTGCCCAACCCCTCACACCTGGAGGCGGTGAACCCCGTGGCTGTTGGGAAAACTCGGGGGAGACAGCAGTCCAGGCAGGATGGGGACTACTCTCCCGATGGCTCTGCTCAGCCTGGGGACAAAGTCATTTGCTTACAGGTACTTGTCACTCTGGGAAAGGAGAGACCAAAGGTCTGGACGACCCGCCAGGGAGGAAGAGTGTCTGGGTTGGTGTCTCTGAAAGGAGGTGACAGACATGCAAGATGGAACTGAGATGAGCTTTGGGGGATGGGGGAAAGATTCTGGGGTCGTTTGAAAAATCGGTAGCGGATACGAAGTCTATTCTGTGTAGACTTTGGGCTGAGGTTTTCTGTGTGTTTTCCATTTTTTTTTGAAAAATCAAATAATTTTTTAAAAAGATTTATTTTATTGTTTTTGACAGAGACAGACAGAGACAGAGACAGAGAGAAGGGGGAGGGCCCAGAGCAGTCTCCAATAGTTGCAAGTCATCAGTTTTTGACATGGTTTTGTTCCACACAGGTGGATGGGGAACAGTAAGAGAGTAATTATTTTATTCCTGTGATTGTGTGGAAACAAGGTATCTCAGCCTAAACACCTGAATGCCTCCATCCCTCATGATTCTTTTCTCTTTTTTTTCTCCCCCATGATTTAGGTTCACGGTGATGCTTCTTTCTGCGGCCAAGGGATCGTGCCTGAAACATTTACACTCTCAAATCTCCCACATTTCAGAATTGGCGGGAGCATCCATTTGATTGTCAATAACCAGCTGGGTTATACTACCCCCGCAGAAAGAGGCCGGTCTTCCCTATATTGTAGTGACATCGGTATGTGACACAGGGAGGCGTCAGTGTCACTGGCACAGACAAGGAATTCCTGGAGAAAATTCTAGTTCACTCAGAACAGGGGCCCTCACTGGTCATCCCATTTTAAATTTTGAATCAGATACTGTTCGTAATCACCAACAGTGTTGTTAATATTCCCTTTAAACTCTGGGGGGCAATCTTTAAATCCAAGGAAATATTACCAGAGTGGAAGTTAGAGGGTGCAATCTCAAATGGCCTCACCAACCAGTTGGACAATCTGGTGGAAACCAGAGATCAACACGGTTAGTACAACACTAGGGCAATTGCCTTTAGGATGTCCAAACGTGGAGTATCCAACTCTTAGTCAAAAAGGTATGTTCGATTTAATAAGGGGTGACTATCCAAAACATATAGAAAACTAATACAACTTCATAACAAAAACCATCTGACTGAAAAATGGGCAGAAGAACTCTATAGCCGTTTTCCCAAAGAAGACATACAGATGACTTACAGACCGTGAAAAGATGCTCAGCGTCACTCATCACTAGGGAGATGCCAATCAAGACCCCAATGAGACACCGCCTCAGACCTGTCAGAATGTCCGTCATCAAAATGGCAAGAGACCACAGGTGCTGGTGAAGATGGGGTGCAAGGGGCCCATCCACACCGTTGGTAAATTTGCCCAACAGAATGGGGTGTTCCTCAAAACATTAGACTAGATCTGCCATTGGATCAGACATCCCACTTCCGGGTCTCCACCTGAAGGAAACGAAAACAAGATTTCGACGAGAGACTCGCACACCCATGTTCATTGCAGTGTTACAATAACCAGGATACGGAAACAACTCAAATGCCTTCCACGGAAGAACGGACAGAAAAGGTGTGGTCCACAGGCCCAGTGGAATGTGGACTTGGCCCTGAGACAGGAGGAAGCCCTACCGTTTGCTGCAACGTGGATGGCCCTTGAGCACATTACGCTACAAGTGACATAAGTCATACAGAAACAGACAAATGCTGTCTGATGTCACTTCTACGCGAAATCTAGGGGAAAAAAGTCACAGCTATTAAAAAAGAAATGGTAAAACGGTGGTTACCAGGAAATGGGAGGGATGGATAAGACTGATGGTGTTTAAGGGTACGAACTTGTACCTCGTGGTTAATAAGCCACAGAGACAAAACGTACAGTATAATGAATATAGTCAACAATACTGTACCATCTTGACCTAATGTGACAAATATTGCTTCCATGGCAATTATCTCACCACATAAAAGTATACAGAAGTCACATGCTATGCACCTTCAATTTACAAGTATATCACGTCAAGTTCTGTACACATAAAAGTGTTCAGCCAATAAATTTGGCCACGTAGTCTGGTTAGAAATTAGACGTGAGGACACGACGTTGACTGTTTTAAGCTGTGGAAACACAGTATTATGAGGCATGCAGGCCTTGTATTACACGACCCAGTCCCTATTTCAGAGTTGTGAGATCCACGACATTGCAGTAATCGCTCTGTGTCTACACCCAGTGACTGGCCTGGATGCTTTTTGGAACTCTGTGAATCTTGGGAGTTTTTCGATGGCAATCCTGACAATTCATTCTTTGAACTTTGGAGAAAATTCGTTTTGTTCTTGGACACATCCTTTCACGACCCTTTTATCTCAGGAGGAAAGATGACAGTAAAAGTGAAAACGACAGAGTCGATATTAGTGATTAAGGACTGTGCACTGTTAACACATGATATGTCTTACCTCATTTAATCTGTACAACATGGTGAAGGAAGAGCTAGTTTTCACCAGTGTTATAAGTAGGAAGACAGATTCATGATGTTACAAAGGTCACACGACGAGTCACAGAACTAGGACTGAATTCATTCTTCTCCACTGGGCTCCTAGGTGTGTGTTCTTAACCAGCACCCCAACTATTACCCTTGTGAGGATGTAGGCAGCCTCCCCACGCAGGCGACAGATGGGGCCGGTGCTGGGCTTGGACCGTCTGGCTCATCATCATTTCGTTTTCAACCTCAGGGAAGCTTGTGGGCTGTGCCATCATCCATGTCAACGGGGACAGCCCAGAGGAGGTGGTCCGGGCCACCCGGCTGGCCTTCGAATACCAGCGCCAGTTCCGGAAGGACGTCATCGTGGACTTCTTGTGCTACAGGCAGTGGGGCCACAATGAACTGGACGAGCCCTTCTTCACCAACCCGGTCATGTACAGAATCATCAGGTAGAGCTGTACCCCTCCGTGTGGTATGCCCTCTGTCCAGAGGGTCCACGTTGAGGTCTATATCTGACACTCTCGGGGAGGGTGACCCCCTGTCCTTGTTTGCCTGGCACGTGACACTTTCGGTGCTAAAACTGGGACCGTCCCAGGCAGCCTGGGCCAGCCGGCCAACAAGATCCAAAAAAGCTCCCAGTGGTCCTCACACTCTACATGTGTCCTCGATGCGTAGAGACAGGAGGCGGTAGACAGACCCACTCAGCAGAGGGTAGGACGGAACAGGAGGAATTGGGCAGCACCTGGAGGTACTCGGTATAGCAGGGACAGGACCATGGTCCACTGCTGTTAACAAACGGGAACCTGCTTTGTGCTTTGGCATGAGGTCACCTGACGGACGTTAATGAACGTCTGGAACGGTGCTGTCCAGTGGGGAAGCCATCAGTGTTTACTGCACACTGGAAATGTGGTGGTTCCTGATGGAGCTGCCCTGGGAATGTAATCTCCACCCCAGTTTTCAAAGGCTTCAGAGATGTAAGCAGTGTCAACGATCATTTTTATATACCGTTCGATATTAGAGTGAGCGTTGGGGACCAAGGGAGTTCCATACGTACCCGATTGCAGTGAATTCCGCCTGTTTCCTTTTCCCCTTTCTCATGGGAACACTGGGAAATTTAAAATGCCATGTTGGCTTGCATGATCTTCCCGCTGGACTGCGCTGGGCCTGGACGTTAATGTGACAGGGAGGAATGCGTCACGTTGGAACGTCCTCTTTAGATACTAGAACGTAAAACAGACCCCGCTTCTTCACTTCCTGTCCTCAGACATACGTTAAAGCAGAGGGAGGTGTAAGTGGGGTGACGTTTCACGGGCCTTTCTGGTTGTGGGTGGCGGGCTGCTCTTGGAAGAACGAGTCTGGGTTCGCCATTTAGCTCTGAGTGGAGCAGCTGAATTACTGATGTACCTCAGGGCCCCCATTTAGAAAAAAATTTCTCCTGCCTACCCCTCGCTTTTGCCTGGATTAACTCTGATAGCATATATCTGAGCAGACTTTAAAGTTTTATACAAATGTCGAGTGATGTTGTCATTACCGTTTTAAAACCCAGGTGCTGAAACGGTGCAGGACTTCTAAAGCCACCTGACACAGATGGGGGCAGCTTTGGGTTTAATACTTTTTGAAATAAAGGGGTGATAAGCAGGCCAGTGTTGTGGGTTATTCCTGTAGATCACCCCCCAGAACTTACCAATTCCTAGAAAAACTGTCATGCTCCTCATTATTTCTACCTGCATGTAGACAAAAGTTTATATAAGCTTCTTTTCTCTTGCTTGCCCAGATGAGGGTTTTACTCACCACTGGCTTTTTTTTAAAGATTTATGTTATTGTTTTTGACTGAGACAGAGAGAGAGAGAGAGAGAAGGTGGAGAGCACAGAGCAGTCTCCATAGTTGTACATCATTAGTTTTTGAACAAAATCATTAGATTTCGTTCCACACAGGTGGGCAGGGGCTGTGCAGGGCAGGAACTGAACTGGGGGCCTCCCACATGGGTAGTTCACCCCAGTTCAGCATATGGGTCCACACGGGCCGGGGCCGGTATTCGATCCTCAGTCCCCGAGGCTACAAAGCGAGCGCTTAACCTACTGAGCCATCTGGGCTTCCCACCACGGGCTTTTATGAAGAAAAAAAAAATAGATTTATTGGAGTGAAAATCACATGACATGGCACAGACCGTCTAAGGCGAACAACCCAGTGGCGTTGGGCACGCAATGTGTGGCTCCCCGCATGGGCCTTTGGGCCTTCTGCAGCACCTTGGACAGAGACCGAGTCTGTCTCTCTCTGGGTCTCAGCCATCCAACTGGTTTTTCTTCCCCGTCTCTGTTTCCCAGAGCACGGAAGAGCATTCCGGATGCGTACGCGGAGCACCTGATTGCCGCTGGACTCATGACCCAGGAGGAGGTGGCAGGGGTCAAGGCCTCCCACTACGCCAAGTTGAATGACGACTTAAGTAACGTGGCCCAGTACAGCCCCCCTGCCACTCACCTGCAGGCCCACTGGCAGGGCCTGGTCCAGCCGCCAGCCTGCATCTCCACCTGGAGCACCGGGGTGCCCGTCGACCTGCTGAGGTTCGTTGGCGGGAAGTCGGTGGAGGTCCCGGAGGAGCTCAAGGTGCACAGCCACCTCCTGAAGATGTATGTCCAGGTAGAGAGCCCCGGGGTCTCCGGCTCTGTCTGCCTGTCTTGTGCACTGGCCTAGGCCTGCCATTGGCTGTCACCTGGCATGCGTTTTACTGTGTGTCGTTAGGTTCCGGGAACCTAGCCTAGTGCTGTTTTGTCTCTGATAGTTAACTCAGCATGTGTCTACTTCCTTTCTCCCTCCCTCCTGCCTTCTATCCCTCTCTCTTTCCTTCCTTCCTTCCTCCCTCGCTTCCTTCCTTCATACATGGTTAATACATTACACGTACATGTCCTACATGCACATTATCAAAATTACAGCAGTACAGGAATGCCTGATTTGATTTTTCTGACCAGTGAACACAAAACACTTTTATTTATTTATTTATTTTGAGTGGCTTAGATAGAATCAATAAAAACACACATACCCTGAAGTCAACTGTGTAGACCCCGTTCCCTGTCAAGGTTTTGCATACTGTCTTAGGTTAACGATCAACGGATCAGACCACCCTGGTCTGCCTGGGACTTGGGTGGTTTCGGTGCTAAAAGCAGGAGAACAAGAGGTTCAAGGTCTTCATCTGTCTTAAACTTGGATAAAGAAACTCGACCCGAGTGATTTTTAAAGCACTAACTTCATTTGGGGTTTTCATGGTAGGTGTAGAGACAATTCAATGCTGTGCTCACCACCAGCCGAAGAAACAGACTCGCACAAACGTAGTCCGTGTCCTCATATTCATCTGCAGGGTTAATGCACCGCCGAGCTCGGCGCCATGTGCTCTGTGTGTTGCAGAATGTCCCGTCATTGCTATCAGCCTCCCATGCGTCTTCCTACCCTTACTGTTTTACGTAGCATTACTTTCTGTTGCTGCATTTCATTGTTTGAACTCTGTGGGGGGGAAATAAAAAGATAAGGACTCTTAAAAGTTTCTCCTTTCCTCCCCTTCTCTTCCACAGTCCAGACTGGAGAAGTTAATAGACGGAACCAAGCTCGACTGGGCCACGGCAGAAGCGCTGGCCTTGGGCTCCCTACTTGCTCAAGGTGAGTCACTCTGCTTAGCTGTGCTAGTGAGTGCAATGGACTTTTGAGTGACAACTGCTTCTTGCTATTTTCATTGACTAGAGAGATTCTAAACATGTCATCTTTTTTTTTTTTTGACTTCGCAGTATTATTTAATCTTAGTATATATCATGTTCACAGCCTCCATTAGAGACTAGAGCAATTATACTTGGAAAACTAAGGGCTCAGGCCCGGATGTGTTAGAAAGATGTTCTCCTCGAAAAATCGTAGGGCTCAAGGCGACTCTCCGTTCTTCTACAATTTCACCTTGAGTACAGGTGTGTCTTGGACAGGTGTATTCTAATCAGGATACTCTGTTATCCTCCGGGAAATTCTGAGGATGAGCTGATGTATAAAAATTTAAGGCCACCATGTCTAGTCATTGCTACGTTGTTGATGGCAATCTGGATTTCTTATTTCTCTCTTCTTGCTTAAGGTTTCAATGTTCGTCTGAGTGGCCAAGATGTTGGCCGTGGAACTTTTAGCCAAAGGCATGCCATGGTTGTTTGCCAGACGACTGGTGACACCTACATCCCTCTGAACCATATGGACCCCAATCAGAAGGGGTTTCTAGAGGTAGGATGTTTCCTGATCTACTGTAAGATCCAGATGCTGATGGTTACAGGATTCAACTTTGTGTTCAATGCTTTCTGAAGTCACTTGATGCTAAGTGGATAGACGATGGAGGCGTATAAATTTGGAACCAGAAGTAATGCACTAGCGAATAGACTAGCATTGTTTTTCTCTGGCTACTTACCTGTAATCATGTAAATGTCAAACGGACATTCATATGAAGACCTAGTTTGTCTTCCTTGTATGCACACCATAAATTATGCAACCAAGGAGCCTTCCCTTATCAACAACGGCATCTATAAAACCAGAAAATAAAACAATGAATATATGCACTTTTCAAGAAACATATATAATGGCTTCTAGGAGCCTTGGTAAAAGTGAGTAGGCCACCAGGTTATGGCTTTTCGCCAACTCTATCCTGTTTCTCCATCTCAGTTTCTCTTCTTTCCCTCTACTTGACGTTTACACAGTCAAGTAATGTATTATGTATCCTCACAAGCCACTTTAAATACTTTCTGGAATAAATAAAAACATTACTAGGAAATACGATATAGAAGTGCATCAGCAGGAGCAACACTTACCCAATCGGGAGGAGTCAGGAGGCGAGTGGGGGAAGCCAGGTATCAGCTGGGCCTTTGCAGACCATCGGGAGTTGTCTGTTCTAATACGTGTTGGCACAACATCTGAGATGGACATGATAGCCCCTAAACCACTGTGAACTCAGAGGTCCTGATATACCCAGGGAACTCCACTGAGCTTTCTATGACTGGAAGTCACGCTGTAGAGTGGACACTGGCATGACAAAGAGGACCCAGGCCAGGTAGGCCTGCCCACACCTTGACGGACTTTCAGTGTTAGCTAAAAGAGAGGCACTGTGGGCTTTGGAACAGGTGACCCGATTCTCAGAGGTGATCTGACAGGACTTTGGAAGCCCAAGTTAAAAGAGGATGAGAACCTAGGACAGTTTTTAAGGCGACGTCTCAGTTACCCTGGCAGGAAATCACAGGGACCTGAGTCAGGGCAATAGCATTGCAGATGGAAGCCGGGGCTGGGCTGGAGAACCACCCAAAAAACCACTGATGATAGATGTGGGGAGTGCGGAAGGGAGGCTAGTAGTGTTGGCTGTCTTCTCACTTCCTGGTGTGGACGACTCGTATATAATGACGACATTCACCCAAACAGAGAATTAAGGGCGAGGGAACACACTTGGTAAGGGCAGATGCTGTATTTAGTTCTGGCTGTTTGATTTAGAGGCAGCTGCATGACAGAGGTTTCTATCAGGCAGTGGGATATATCCGGGCCTAGGGAAGGAATCTGGGCTAGACATACAGATTTGGAAGTCATCGGGGTGTTGGTAGTTGGGTGAAAATGTCACTGGGGTGTTGGGAGTATGTGAAGTCATTGGGGTGTTGTGAGTGGGTGAAGACGTCATCGGGGTGTTGGGAGTGTGTGAAGACATCATCGGGGAGTTGGGAGTGGGTGAAGACGCCATCGGGGTGTTGGGAGTGTGTGAAACCACAGGGGTGAGAGAATCCCCCTGAGAGAGAACAGAATGAGTAGAGGGCCACAGGGTAGGGTCCTGTGGGCAAGACAACGTTTAAGGCGAGAGTATTTGCCCCAAGAGCACCCAGGAAGCCAGGAGGAGAATGGAGTCCCTGTGTGGTTGAACTCAAGGAGGGAGCAGTCAGATGAGAGGGAGGATATCAGGGTCATGGGATTTGGAAACTGGGAGGTCAACTTTGACCTCATGTAGAGCTATTCTTTTCTTTTTCTTGGTCAATTTGGCTATCCCTTTATTTTCATGTGGAGCTGTTTTAGGGGGGTGGTGAGAACGGAACCTGGATTATACTACTTACCCAAAGGGTAAGCAAGAGTTAAGGAGGTGGAGGGACTGGATTCAATCATTCTTTCTAGAAGCTTGGCTGGAGCACACCGGTCAGTGGACTATTTCTTGTTTAGGTTTTATACTTTCGATTGCCTGTTTGCTGAGAGGAGAAAACTAGTGAGGAGAGAGGTTCAGAAGGGAGGACTTAGGTGGTGGAGCCGGGAGAAGGGGCTGAAAGAGGGGATGGAGTTAGGAGAAGAGTGCGTGTGTCAGCTGTGGGTAGGAAAAGAGGTGAGGAAGGAGGTGACATAGGAGAGGTGCTGGGAAGGTGGCCGGTCCCAAGCCCATTTGCAACACACCCATGATTCTGAGAAGCGTAGCAGCCCTTTGTAAAATCACTGTATCATAAAGATTATAACGGAAATCTAAAGAGAAACCAGAAAAGATAAATTGTGATTCCCACCATGCCAATAAGTCATCGATTCTCCTTTTTCTGTCATCATTGAGTGCTTATCCATAGAAACCACAAATCTGTGTGGCTGTAATCCTCGTAGAGATGTAATTTTTCTCCAGAGATTCTTTGAAAAACAAAGGCTTTATTGAGATATAACTTATAGAATTCAACTTTTCAGTGTGTTCAATGAAGTGGTTTTGAGTGTATTCGGAGCTGTGTAACCGTTACCACTATTTAATTTGAGAACATTTTTATCACCCCAAAAAGAAACCTCGTCTTCATTAGCAGCCATCCCCTATTCTTTCCCTTCCCTCAGCCTCTGGCTACCACTCATTTACTTTCTGTTTCCATTGATTTGCCTATGTTGGACTTTTTATCTAGATGGAATCGTATGACATGTGGCCTTTTGGGGCTGGCTTCTTTCACTTAGCATCATGTTTTCAAGGCCCTTCCACGTTGTAGCATGTGTCAGCATTTCATTCCTATTTATTGCCAACTCAGTCTACAGATAGGTAACTTCCAGAACCTATTTTTTCGAACATTTTTGCCACAAGCACAAAATTACCAAGAAGCCGGATGTGTAATACTACTAAGGGAACTTTTGCTCCTTCTGAAACACTTGAGACCTCAAGTTGGAAGTGTCAGGCGGCCAACCCGAGTCCTTAGATGCGTTATTGCCCTCAAACGAGGACGTTCTTCGGCGTTCCCCGAACGCCACCACCCAAGTCAGGAAGTCAACATTGCGACGGGGTCAGCTGTGACCCTCAGACCCAGGTCACAGTCATGTTGCATTTCATTGTCACGCCTCTTTAGCCTCCTCGCTGATGTAGTTTTATATTCTGCTTCTTGTACCTTAACTTATCGGGACGGCTCTTTGGATCTACTGTGCAAATAGGGTATTAGAATAAATGGATTCTAACCAAAGGCAAGCCTTTCCTTTTTTGGTAATTTTCTCCCTTAGTTGGTGGTTTTTTGGGGGGTTGGTTTTTTTTGTTGTTTTTTTTTTAAAAGCTTAAATGCCACGGTTTTACTCTCAGCTCCAAAGGTGGGTCTTCTAAGCAGTTAGTTTTGCTGATACTTGAGGAACATCTCCAATGCCCGTATTCCAACCTCTTTCCTCTCTTCCTCTCTCTGTCCCAATTCTCCCATAACCGGCCCTCATATGGGGCAGGAGACGTCCTTTCCCAAAGGCACGTGGGGACAAGAGAAAATAGTGCTCCTCTCTACGCCCTCCCTCCCTCTTGAAAGGTTTGTATCCACGCGTGGCTTTGACCTTGGCGGTCTGTCACAGCCTCCCCGGCTTGACAGTATCTCTGTCCCCTTCCTGGGCACCAGGTCAGCAACAGCCCGCTATCCGAAGAGGCCGTCCTGGGGTTCGAGTACGGGATGAGCATCGAGAGCCCGAAGCTGTTGCCCATCTGGGAGGCTCAGTTTGGTGATTTCTTCAACGGCGCCCAAATCATCTTTGACACGTTCATCTCGGGAGGTGGGTGTGACGGCCTTGGGGGTGTGCAGGGCACGCATGGCACCCACTTCACGGAGACCAATGAACGTGACTCCTTGTCACTTGGGAGAGTGGGGGGAGGAGGTCACCCTGCCATCCATGGGGACATGGCCGCTCTGTGACCATGAAGGTCACCTGCAGGGGGTGGGGGGTGGAGATTGTGCCCACAGCTCCTCAGCGGGAGGCCTGACTGTCAGATCTGCTCTCAGGGTTTGGTGAATGGCCCTGGCACGAACCGCAAGTTGGCAGGGGTGGGAGCGTGAGGAGTTGTGACCAGAGTACACGGCGGCCCTGAAAATCCAGGGACATTGTTGTCCCTCGGAACATTGGATGTTGTGCACCTTCGTTGTTTTTAATTTATAAAAGCCGCATTTGCTTAGGGTAGAAATGGAAACTATTGGGGAAGCCGGGATGACTCAGCGGGTTGAGCGCTCGCCTGACAGCCCTAGGGGTCTGAGGATCGAATCCCGGCCCCAGCCCGTGTGGACCCATAGGCTGAACTGGGGTGAGCTTCCCATGCGGGAGGCCCCCAGCTCATTTCTCACCCAGCATGGCCCCTGCCCACCTGTATGGAATGAAACCATGTAGAAAACGGATGACGTACAACTATGGAGATGACTCTGGGCCCTCCCCCTTCTCTCTCTGACTGTCTTTCTCTCTGTCAAAACAATAAAATAAATCTTAAAAAAAAAAAAGGAAAGAAAGAAAGAAAGAAATTGAAACGATTGCAGATAAAGTAGAAGTCTGCGTGTCCCCAGACTTGGCCCATTTGGGGACATCAGCACTCGAGTTCTGAGCGGGCCTGGCACATGCTTCCCGCGGCCGCGTTCCTCTGTCACCTTGACACTGAGAAAGACAGGTGCCTGAGGACGCGGGCCTGGGTCGGGTCCGGAGGCCGCTCTGCGTCCTCAGTGTGAGGACAGTGGCCGGTAGGGTGGCCAGTGCCATGGGGAAGGTGGGGCCGCCCAGGGGTCACTGGAGGTCTCACCCGCCCCCACGGCTTTTCCAGGCGAAGCCAAGTGGCTCCTGCAGAGCGGCATCGTCATCCTCCTGCCTCACGGGTACGACGGGGCCGGGCCAGACCACTCCTCCTGCCGCATAGAGCGCTTCTTGCAGGTACCGCACCATCGCCACCTCCCGGGCCCACGGACGTGCCTCCCAGGGCTGAGGTCTTTGACTTAGAACAGCCTCCTGCAGACGCTTTAAACCGTCAGACGTTGTAGTGTTTGAATGACTCCAGCCCAGTGCCCAAGCGGTGGCTGGCCAGACATACACGCATGTGCACGCACACACACACACACACTGCCTGCACTGAGCTGGGCCGGGGTTCCCACTGTAGAGTTTGCCTTTATTTCCCCCACGGTCACCTCTCAAGCACCCTCTCCCCACAGGAGGGGCCTCACCTGACTCCCCACGGCTCTGGAGGGGGCTTAGGAGCCACCCCCCCAGCCTTCAGTCCCTCCCCCCAGGATCTTCTGAGGTTTAATTCCGTGCCCTTAACTTTTCAGGCTCGTTAGCTGCCTTTGCTTTTATTTTTGTCTTTTAAACAAATAAGAGGGGAAGCCGGGATGGCTCAGCGGGTTGAGCACTCGCTTTGCAGCCCCGGGGACCAAGGATCGAGTCCCAGCCCCGGCCCGTGTGGACCCATATGCTGAACTGGGGTGTGCTTCCCATGTGGGAGGCCCCCAGCCCAGTTCCCGCCCTGCCCGGCCCCCGCCCACCTGTGTGGAAGGAAACCATGTAGAAAACGGATGACGTACATCTATGGAGATGGCTCTGGGCCCTCCCCATTCTCTCTCTGTCAAAAACAATAAAATAGGGGAAAGCCGGGACGGCTCAGCGGGTTGAGCGCTCGCTTTGAGGCCATGAGGACCGAGGATCAAATCCTGGCTCCGGCCCAGGCAGGACCCACGTGCTGAGCTGGGGAGTTCCCACAGTTCGGTTCTCTAGCTGTCTCTGTCTCTGTCTCTCTCTCTATCTGTCAAAAAGTAAAATAGAAATAAATATGTACTGAAGACAAAAAGATAATTTCTCTCTATAAATGTGAAAAGATAAAAAAAAAACAAAAACAAAAAAAAAACAATAAAATAAATCTTTAAAACAAATAAACAAACCAAGCAAGCAAACAACCCAGACTAATTGTGTTATTTCATTAGGAGAGTGAGAAGGACAGTGTTGTCTTCCACCATCTAACGCCACAGGAATCCGCGTCTGCCTCCTTCGGTCCCCTCCCCCACCCCCACGCTTCTTGAGATCCGTTGTGTTTGGGGATGATCAGTTGTGTTTGGGGACGACCGTGTTAAAATGTGTAGACTGAGGCAGATGGGGGAGGGGGTTCAGATCCCTCCCCTGCTTACTTCCTCAGAGGCCATACATTTGCCTTCTGGCATTTTCTATACAGGAGGGAAATAAGTACCTTTCCTCCTCCTTCGAGGGCCTTTGGCATAGAGCACACGCCATAAGGATCGGATCCGAGGGTGTGAACGTTGTCCCTTCTCTCGTTTCCCGCCCAGATGTGTGACAGCGCCGAGGAGGGCGTGGACGGAGACACGGTGAACATGTTCGTGGCCCACCCGACGATGCCTGCGCAGTATTTCCATCTGCTCAGGAGGCAGATGGTCCGCAACTTCAGAAAGCCCCTCATTGTTGCCTCGCCCAAGATGTTGCTCAGGTTCCCGGTGAGTACAGAACGGCGGGAGGAGGCCTTTGTAACTGCATGTCCCTGCTTTCTGCACGTACAGTTCTGAATTCTCCCTTTTCTTTGCACTCTCGGTCTGTCTCCTCGCCAATCCCAACTGTACCTGTACACATGGGTAGCTCTCAGTTTCATGGCCATGAGGGACATAATTGTAGGTGTAAGCCCACCGGGATCCTGGTCTGAGCAGAAATAATTTTTTAGAAAAAGTTTGAAAGTCCAAAGGGTGAAGCCCTACCGTGCTGATGGTAGCAAGTTGGGGATTTAGGGTATTTTGATGAAAATGAGTGGTATTAGTGATTGATTTAAAAAGAAAGGTTTACTTTGTTAGAAAGAGAGAGAGAGAAGGGGGAGGGCCCAGAGCAGCCTCCATAGTTGTACATTTTTAGCTGTGACAGGGTTTCCTTCCACACAGGTGGATGTGGGGCCACATGGGGCGGGAACTGAACTAGGGGCCTCCCTCATGGGAGGCAAGAACCTTCTCCGCCATCCCAGGGGTTACCGGTTGAACCATTTAGCATATGAGGGTTTTGCACAGGCTGGGGCTGGGATTCGATCCCCAGACCTTGCAATTGCAAGGCAAGTGCTCAACTGCTGAGCTCTCCCAGCCTCCCCAAGCCATTGACTTTTTTGTTTTTTTTTTTATCTTTTCACATTTATAGAGAGAGAAATTATCTTTTTGTCTTCAGTGCATATTTATTTCCATTTTACCTTTGACAGATAGAGAGAGAGACAGAGACAGAGACAGCCAGAGAACCGAACTGTGGGAACTCCCCAGTTCAGCATGTGGGTCCTGCCTGGGCCGGAGCCGGGATTCGATCCCCGGTCCTCGTGGCCTCAAAGCGAGCGCTCAACCCGCTGAGCCGTCCCGGCTTTCCCAAGCCATTGACTTTTATATTTAGACGTTTGCCTGTTCAGTGATTGATCACAGGTGGATTCCTGTTTCAAAATGCACACGATAACCATGTGACTATTGCATCACTGTTTTCAAAGTACACACTGTTTAAAACGTGTACATTTTCTCTTGGTTTACCGGAACTAAGTATGAAGCGCACCACCTATATTTTTAAACCACACGAATAGGCCTGCTTTCAAATGGCAGAGTTTAAGGTACGGTAATAAACACTAGTACATGTATATTTATGCCCAGCTGCTGTCATTCTTTTCGTTTTTTATGTGCGAGTCTTAGTGAGGCTGGACATTCGGGACACTCCTGCATCTATCAGGATGCTGCTGCTGAGGTGAAATGTCACTTACCGGTAGGATTCGGCCGCTCCAGGCTGTCCCGGGCTGCTCACAGAGCTTCGAGACTGTAGATTTGCAAAACCGGGTGGTGCTGGGAAAAGCTGGGAGCCGGTTGTTTCTGCACCTGGCGTGTGGAGGGGAGGAAGGAGGTGCTCTCGCGGCCGGCACTTGTGGGATCCAGAACTGAGCCCCTCCAACGTTGCACCCCAGACGCCTTCCCGGCCTCACCCCAGTTCCAACTCTGGGAACCAGCCTCTCATGCCTTGACGTTCCATGTGGTGTAATGCGTATTGTCAGGTGTTAACCGAGTGATCAGAAATTTTGCTGAGAATCTCTTTTGCTGTTTGAAACAGAGTAAGAGTTCATATTCTGGACCTAATGGTCCACACCTTGCCCCCAGCTTGATCTATATGAGTAACTTCCCAAACAAAAGAGGCCTTACAAAATACCAACATCTCTCCTACAGATTTTCAAGTGAAAAATGACTCTTCTTAAGTTGTCAGATACACTCATTGCCCATAGGAGTCCTTTAATGAACTGAAAATGAGTGCCACCACTATTGAATTCTGATTTCCCCCAAAAAATTCAGGGATGGGCACAAGGGATCTATGAGAACGTATGTCACCCCTCTTTGCTGACGGCCTGTTTGGAGATGACTTGCCTCGTGGCAAATGCGACTCAGGGCTATTGGGAGGGTCTGTCAAGTATTATTGAAATCCCACCCAGTTTCCCACCCGGCTCGGAACTGCTCTTAGGAAGTGAGGAATGGCAAAGGGGTCTAGTTCAGCATGGAGGAAGATCATGCGCTATTTAGTCACAGATGGGCTGGATGGCTCATATTGATGTTTTAGGTCATCTCCCCATGTAACGTCATGGTTATAGCATCCGTGTGCTGCTCACAACGGCCGGCTCCAAAGGCCAGAGACCCAGGTGGATTAGACTGCCCAGAAACTGACCCCATGATAGAAGGGGTCAAATCCTCAACTGTGGCTTTGCCAGTTTGGTGCTCTAAGTTCCTTGCAGTAGGGAGTTGAGGTTGAGCTCATTCACAAAACTTCTTCTCATCGCAGAACTAGTCACGTTTCTGCTCCTACCTGTTCTGACTCAATAGGTCTCACGCATACATTACAATAAAAAACTTAAAGACGGGGAAGCCAGATAGCTCAGTGGGTTAAGCGCTCACTTTGTAGCCCCAGGGACTGAGGATCGAATCCTGGCCACGGCCCGTGTGGACCCATATGCTGAGCTGGGGAGTGCCCCCAGTTAGGTTCTCACCGGGATGAGACCCTGGCCCAGCTCCTGCCCTGTGCAGCCCTGCGCCCACCTGTGGAATGAAACTATGTGGAAAAACCAGTGATGTGCAACTATGGAGACTGTTCTGGGCCCGCCCCCTTCTCTCTGTCTCTGTATCTCTCTCCCTCTCTCTGTCAAAAAACAATAAAAATAAATCTTAAAAAAAACAAAACAAACTTAAAGACAGAACTAAGTGCCTCTGCTTAGCTGTTTGTTTTTCTTTTTGGTTGACCATGTAAATTGTGTAAGATCCTGTTTCTAATTCCAAAGCATGAAAACATGCTTTTCAGTAGGAATAAAGCCGCGTGATCAAACTGAAATAAAACGTGCTTTTTATTAGGAACAAAGCCGCATGATCAGACTGAAATTTCGATCCTTAGGGTTTTAGGTGACCTCGGGACATCGGCTCTAGTCTGAAGTCCTCGGAGCCAACATTCGTTGGAAAGCTGTTGTAGTTACGGGCACATAGGTTTACTTGGAGTCCTAGGTGACAGTATTGGTGCCGAGTCCTGGTAAAAGTCCCTTAGAAGTAAAAGCACCTTCCGCTCCTTCTCTACTGGTTGGTAGACATGTGGCTTCTTCCTCCTTCCTTAGGCAGCTGTGTCAACTCTTCAGGAAATGGCGCCAGGGACGTCATTCAGACCGGTCATCGGGGACTCATCTGTGGATCCAAAAAAGTAAATGGATGTGCATCTCTGTTTTCATCCCGGGCAGCGGGGTTTTCATTGGCGGGAAAACAAGCCCCTGCCCAGGGACCCAGGTCTCTGTCCCGATAGACAAGGGCCGTCCAGGAAAAATCCAGCCATTGTCAGTATAACGAGAACAGTTACCTGGCTGGAGACTTTCCAACGGCCCTGTCTGTCCGTTCAGTCAGTGGGGTGGGAGTTAGAGTTTGCGTGGAGGGTGGAGTTCGGAGGCGTCTGATGCTAAAGAAGCCTTTGCCTGGGCATTGCCTGTGACCAACCCCAAGGCCAGAACCCCACTGTGTCGCCCGTGGGCTTTGGAATCTGGGCGGCTGACCCTTTCATCTGATACAGATCGTACCTGAAGGCCTTCCTCCCCTACCCCCTCGTCCCGTTTCTACCCACCAGTGTTAGGAGCCTCGTGTTCTGCTCCGGCAAACACTTCTATGCACTGCTGAAGCAGAGAGACTCTCTGGAGGCTAAGAAGCGTGAGTTTGCCATCATCCGGATTGAGGAGCTGTGTCCTTTCCCGCTGGACTCGTTACAACAGGAGATGAGCAGATACCAGCACGTGAAAGGTAAAGGCTGGTCACAGCCCTCTGCTACTCGGGTATCAGACCCCCGTTCCAACTATCTCAAAGGACAAGGGGTTACGGGGGCGGTGAGTGTTATCAGAAAACTGGATCTCCCGGAATCTGGAGATGTGAAAACAATGCCCCTACAGGCTGTGTCCCCAAGTTTGACTTTTTTGGTGTTTCTCTAACTCTCCCCTTCTCTCATGTAAGTCATCTGATTTCTTGGGAGTTTAGAAGGAATCAGTGTGACACTATCATTCATGATAAATCCACCATACTTGTAAAACACAAGCCTTTTCACTCCATGGGGCTAGAATAATTCGATGTCTTTATGTACCTTCTACAGAAAGGAACTAAAAATTGATCATAGACCTAAATGTAAAATGTACAACGGGGAAAGCTGGGATGGCTCAGCGGGTAAAGCGCTCGCTTTGAAGCCCCGAGGACCGAGGACCGAATCCCGGCCCCGGCCCATGCGGACCCACATGCTGAACTGGGGAGTTCCCCCAGTTCAGTTCTTGCCGGGACCTATGTGGGAGGTTCCTGGCCCAGTTCCTGCCCTGCGCAGCCCTGTGCCCGCCTGTGGAGGGAAACTATATGGAAAGCTAATGTCAACTATGGAGACTGCTCTGGGCCCTCCCCTTTCTCTCTGTCTCTCTCTGTCTCTGTTTCTCTCTGTCAAGAATCAATAAAATAAATCTTAAAAAAAATAAATAAATAAAAATAAAATGTACAACGATAAAACCTCTAGTCGAAAATAGAAGAATTTCATTGTTGTGACCTTGTGTTAGTCAGGAAGTTCTTTTACAGGTAACACCAAACACATGTTCTATAAAAGAAAAACGACTTTATCAACTGGGAATGCTTTTGAAGCTGTGAAGGGCACTGTGAAGAAAATAAAAAGACAAAAAGAAACGAAAAGGGAAATAAAAAGACAAGCCACAGACAGGGAGACGACGTTTGCAAATAGGTATCGGACACGAGACTATTGGGGAGTGTTTGAAGAGCTCTTAAAATTCAACAGTAAGAGCACAGGTAACCCAAGTTTTAAAATTAGTTTCAGGCGGACAAAACACTGTAGTGATTAGACATTTACACACCTCACAAAGCAATCATCCCAACAGATCTACTAACCATCTGACACCGTACAGAGCTACCACGATACCATTGACTGTTCCCCGTGATGTACTCTATGTCCCGTGATTATCTATATTTTAAATTACAGTTGACCTTGAATATTATTATATGGGTTTCATGTGTACAGTGTGGTGGTCAGGCGTTTACATGATTTATGAGGTGCTCGCCCTGGTAAGTCTAGTGCCCACCTGACACCACGCATAGTCTTTACAACATTGCCGACTATGTTCCCTGGGCCGTACTTTGCATTTCCGTGACTATTTGGTAGCCACCCATTTGTACTTCCTAATCCCTCTCCAGTCCCCTCCCACCTGGCCACCATCAGTTTGTTCTTTGTATCCAGGAGTCTATTTCTGATTTGTATGTTCATTTATGTAATTCATTTTTAAAAAAAGAACTGAACAAATAGGCTCTCTACCAGAGAAGCAGGTGGCAGATACGCATGTGAAGACACACACAGCATAACTAGTGATACGGAGAATGCAAATTAAGCCAAACCAAGCTATGGCTACAAGCCTACTGGAATGCCTACAATGAAAACACAGCAACAAATTTACAATATCAAGTGCTGCTGAGGACGGGGAGCAACTGCACCCCTCATTCACTGCTGGTGGGAATGCAGCAGGTACCCCGACTCTGGGACAGTTGTCAGTATCTCATATGGAGATACAGAAAGCCACCACGCCTAGGTGTTTATCCCAGAGAAGGGACAACACGTTCTCAGAAAACTGCACGTGGAACTTCATTTCTAATTTACCCCAACCTGGAAATGACCGTAGTGAAGAAACCATTGGGTCCATCCCTACAACGTCCCACGGCTCAACAACAAAAGAGAGTGAACTACGGCGGGCGGCAAAATCACACACCGATCTGCCCGTTCAAGGAAGCCAGACCCCAAAGCCCACAGACTGTACGCTTCCATTTATCTGACATTCTGGAAAAGGCCAAACTGCAGGGGTTGGGAAAAGGTCGGAGGTTGTGCGAGGTTGGGGGTGGGAGGAGTAGCTGAGGGTAAAGGGACAGGAAGGGGGAATGTTTTGTCGTGTTGACGGAACTGTTGGGTATCTTGATTGTGGTAGTAGATGCATGACTATGCATTTGTCCAAACAAACAAAAAGACTAGAACACTAAGCCATATTGGAAAGGTGTGTGTGTGTATATATATGTTTGCTTGAGGTCCTGAGATGCACTTTCTTCTTTTATAGATTTCATTTGGAGTCAGGAGGAACCTCAGAACATGGGCCCATGGAGCTTTGTTTCTCCAAGATTTGAAAAGCAGTTGGCCTGTAAGGTGACAGCTCTCTCTCTCCTGTGGCATTTGTGTGTGTGTGTCTCTTGTTTTTCCGGTTTCCCAGCAAATGGGTTGACCCCCTCTCAGCCCAGTTCTTTTCAAGATAAGCGAATGTACAAAATCAAGTTCAAAGCCCCCTTTTCAGAATAAAATGCTGAGTGTTTATCGAGCCATCTATGTGTACATACTGGAGTGTGAAAAAGAAAAGTGATTATACTTAAAAAAAAATAAAAGCCTTTCCCTCTCGGCTACTTTGCCAGTAGCCCTACTCGGTAACCTTGTCCTAAAGGTCAGCCTCTGAGCCCAGGGACAGGGTGACGAGCCGTCTTGCTTTACGAAATGGGGAGCAGAGACACCCAATGATGCGTGTGCTGGGCCATCCACACAGCTGTTGTCATCCAAGGCCAAAGCCTTCTTGATTTGCTGCGGGAAGGGAAAAACCATAGGAGCAACCGTGCTTCTGTTTTATCTTTCTATTCTGCTTCGATTAGAACAGGTTCGCTCAGATGAGCCTCGGTTGCTGGGCTCAAATCCCTTTCACATGTCCATAGTTTAAGGTGACCAGATTTTAACATTGGTAAAGCGGGACACCATTGACCGGGGGGGGAAGGAGTTCTTGATTAAAAATTTGGTCTATCTCCCACCATTCCCTAGCTTGTGCATTCTTTCCAAAAATTGGGACGTTTTTAAAACGCTGCGGGACGTGGGACAAATTGTTAAATCGGGACTGTCCCACCCAAAGCGGGACGTCTGGTCACCTTACCTTAGTTTTGTTAGCCAACTGGGCAGCTCACACCAACTGAGGGTTCCTGAAAGATAGGACAGATTCAAGAATTTATCTCGACCGTCTGGAAGTCAGTTGATTTTTAGTTGTGACATCTGTCTACGTAGCTCATCCTTGTCCCCTCAAGATGGCTTAGGTTAACCAAGCTAAGAGAAATACATGCCCCACCCCCACCCTTGGGCGAAGCAGGCAGACCTCTGATTGGGTGAAAACATCATTGTGTTTCTTTTCTGTTCCAATGACAGCTCCGTCTCGTCAGCCGACCCCCCTTGCCAGCACCGGCCGTGGGAATTGGCACTGTGCACCTGCAGCAGCATGAAAACGTCCTCAGCAAGACCTTTGCTGGGTGATGTCCTTTGACGAAATACAACTTCCTATTAACAAAAGAGCCATGTTTATGCTTCCTCTACTCCTCTTTCCGTCAGGCAACACGAAAAGCTAAAACGTTGGGATTGACGAGGATGGTTTAGTCTGTCCTATGTGGAGTACCCCAGGGAATCCATCCACGAATCCCACAAGGAACCTTTGTCCTTAAAAGTGCCATTGCGTTCTGTTTTGTTACAGTAGGATCTAGGTAGGTCATAGAGCTCGGTCAGTATCCGGATGTTTCAGGGAGCTGTGTACGCCCAGGAAAAATTCTTGAGTCCGACTGTACAGCTACGTACAGATGGCTTCAACGTGACCTCTCAAGTTGTTTCACGGGTGTCATTTCCATTCATTTCCGCCTCCTTTCGTCAAAAATCCGAAGTGTTAATTCATGTCATCTTTGGTGCAGTTTTCTGGCCACTGTGAAGAAATGTTTCCCCAAATACTAGCAGAACTACATTATTCCTGATTTGTTTTCTTCAAGATCATTTTGCCCATTGTTTTTAAATATATTACACGCAAACCTCTAGGTGCGCTCTTTTAGCATGGTATTAAAGAGTTTTAGCTACCATGGAATTGATTTGTGGTCTGTTTCACCATCCTCCCTTTTCTACGTTGTTCTTGCAGTGAGACCTTCCTATTGGTATTGACTTGGTGTGTCTGATATGTGTGTTTCAGTGCCTGGTCGATTAACCAGTCTTGCCTCTGAAAGTTCCTGTTGCGACGTGATGTTTATTTGTGGTGTTTAAAGTTTGGTAGCGGGAACTTCCCAATGCCAGGACCTTGGAGCTTCACCCACTCCCTCTCTTATTCTGAAATTAAACGTAGCCCTGGAAGCATAGCTAAACTGCAGAAACTGTGTCGTGATACTGTTTTCCTGTGAACTGGTGACGGATAATGTCTTTTAGAATCGGTGTGTATGTTAGTCTGGTGGCAGCAGTAGACTCATGATTCACATCTTAAATGCATACATTAGTGTACTGAGCTAGCATTTCTGTGATATTCACACCCCTTTTTTTTCCTGTGCACCTTGATGCTTCATTTTTTTATTTTTTTAAATTTTTGACAGAGAAGGGGGAGGGCCCAGAGCCGTCTCCACACTTTGTATGTCATCAGTTTTCAACATGGTTTTGTTACACACAGGTGGGCGGAGGCCTTGCAGGGAGGGAACTGAGCTGGGGGCCTCCCCCATGGGAGGCACGACCCCTTGAGCCAGGGGCCCAACCCTGTGCAAGAACTGAACTGGGGGCCTCCCGCATGGGATGCACACCCCAGCTCAGCATATGGGTTCAGATGGGCCGGGGCTGGGATTCGATCCTCGGTCCCCAGGTTTGCAAAGCAAGCGCTCAACCCGCTGAGCCATCCCAGTTTCCCCTAAAATAAATCTTTTTTAAAAAAAGAAAGGAAAAGTCAGGAGTCGCATGTAGTAGGGGAAAGACTGGATGGAGAACGTTAGAAGGGATTAACAGCGTATGGAGGCTTAGTTCCAGACTCTTAGTTGAAATGTGGATCCATCTCAGAAGTAGGCAGTCAGGAGCCGTGCTGACTGCTCTTCTGTCAATTAGATGTTCAATTTAATGCACCTTCATTGAAAGAATGCTGTGTTCATGAAGATAGCTCACGAGTGTCTATATTCAAGCCAACCATTGGCAGGTGACTAGATGATACAAAACTTAAGACCCTCCCTGGCATCGACATGTTTATGGTGGAGTAGAGCTTAGACAAGCATAAAAATGATGAAGACAACGTAGGATGAGGCAAGAATTAAGCCACAGGATGTGCAGTTGTGACTACAGCGGATTGCGTTTTCAAAAGTGGGCTGGAGGGCTGTTTTGGTGCCCACCTGCTCTTCCTAAACCTTGCCACAGCTCTGCCCAGAGGCGGATGGATTTCCCCTCCCTCTTGTAATTCAGCAGACAGGTGTGGCTGCCTCTGCACATAAACTGCACTGCAAATTCAGGTACAACCTCACTTCCAAGGGTATGATGACCAGGCACCCAGCAGCCATGTTAGGAAGCTCAGGCCACACGGAAGAGCCCCATGGAGACAGCTGACAGCTTCGTCTGAGCGAAGTCTTCTTAGCTGACAGCCTGTGTCCAATGCCAGACTCGTGAGAGGACGTTCTGAGAAGCTGGGGTCCCAGCCTTGGCGTTGTCTCAGATGACCTCAAGTGGAGTAGAGACCCATGCAAGCCACACGTGTGTGTATGTGTGTGTGTGTGTGTTCAAAGACAAAGCCAGAGGCTAATAAGGTGGTCTGGAGAGATTTTAATCGGTAATACACTATTGCAGTAGGGAAAACAGGTCAGCGAGAACTGACCTCCACCTCACTTGGTACCGAGGTGACTGAGCAGTTTCAAGGGCAAGGGAGGGATCGGGAATAGGAAGCGTGATAGCTCGTAGAGTCAGGGAAGGAAGGTTTGGGCCACATGAAAGCCATCGGGTGTGTTCACTGGAGTTTGTGGAAGTTACATGCTTCTTTCCCACCCAGGATCAGAGACCGAGCCCTGACCTTTAGGTGTTGGCTGGAACAAAAGGTCAGTTCTTGGGCAGCTGTGAGCTTTCCCAGGCAGGTCCTTTACAGGGGGCCAGGGTCATCCTAGGAATGGGGCTGCTAGAAACGATGATCGTGTTCGTTCCAGTCTTTATAGGTCAAGGTCAGGCCTGGTGGAGGAAGGGCCCAGAGGAGAGGCCTAGCTGGAGTTCACTCAAGGAGAGCACCGCACATGTCACACCTATACACCCACATACGTGTTGTTTCCTTCTTGGATGAAGACCTAAGCATTTGTCATCGCGTTTGATGATTATAGGTCATCAGTGACCTTGCAAGTAGCCAGTTTCAGCAAATGTTGGAGCAAAAGTTACAGTGCAGGGATTTAAATTTCGAGTGAGGAACATGAATTTGAGGGCCTGTTCGTGTATGGATCTCTTCCACCTGCAGCCAGTGGTTGTTACCATCCCTCCTTGATGCTGTAGCTCAGAAAGGTTAGTAAAGGGGGGTCCCAAAATTCACGCAAGATTTGAATTTTGCGTCCTTTGTGCAGTAAAGTGTTGCCAATGGAAAAAAAAAGACAGCGCGACAGCTGACCGTTCAGGGTTATTTAAAATGGAGTGTTCCACGAAAGAACAACGCGTTTTCATTGTTGAGCCATGAAAATTTACGATTTTTAATGATAAACCCGTGTTTTCTATCAAAATTACTTCTTGCGTGAATTTTGGGACAGCCTTTACAAGAGGGGTTACAAGGGAGGGTGGCTGCTTTGGCTAAGGCGCGTGCGCTCTGCCTCCCGGTCCAAGAACCAGAGGCATAAGTGACAGGGGACGAGTCCCGGGGACAACTTCGCGACCTCTGCATCTCGGGAGAGCTGCAGAAGCATGCGCAGTAGGCAGGGGCGCGCTCACACGCTATGACCCGTAAAGAACGCGTCGCGTGGTTTTAAAGAAAACTTCGCAGAGCTCCCGGTAACACGGCTGTTCGGGTCCCACGGGCGCTCGAGGCGGACGGGCACGGTTGTCATCGAAACCGCCACGGCCCCGACCCGGAGCGCGGAGCGCGGACGGCGCCCCCTACAGGCGGCCCAACACGCCCCAGCACGACGTGCGCGACGGCGGTGGCCATGGCAACGCGGCCCACGTCGGCTCACGCGCGTCGGCTCACGCGCGCCGGCTCACCGCCAGGGAGCGGGGCAGCGTCGGACACGTGACCGGGGGCGGGGCCTGCGCGGAGCCTGCGCAGAACCGGCTGCAGCGCGACAGGAGCGGGCGCAGGAGGTCCGAGTTCCGATACCCGAGCGAATCCCGCGCCGAAGCCGCCCCGGCCGCCGCCACGGCCGCCGCCATGGGCAGTGAGTAGGGGCGGCGCGGCCGTTCCCGGCGCGAGGACCATCGCTGGGGGGCCACGGACCCGGCCGCTCGGGGTCGCCCGGCCGCTCGGGGTCGCCGGGGCGGCGCGGGCCGAAGGCCTCCGCCGAGGCCCCCTTGGCGGTGCCAGCTGCGGGGACCGGCACCTGGAGGTGGCCCGGCGTTGGGGGGGACCCCTGATGTTATCTTTTGGGGGGCCGGGAGCTTGGGCAGAAACCCAGGCTACTTTTGAACTGTCCAGTAGCCTCGTAAGCGCGTGTTTTTCACGCCCCCAGATCACTTTTCCGTGTCACGTTGCGATGGCTCCCCGGCTCGTGTCTAGTTTGTAGAAGAGCCACGCGCGGGGAAGGGTTGCAGAGCCCGTGCTGTGGTCCCGGGGGGCGCTTTGCTTAACGGTGTTCGCTTCAGCCCCTCGGCGGGGCTTCCTCTCCCTGCAGGTAGCTGAGGTCACGGGTGCCTTAAGGACAAGGTCTTGCGTTTTGGGGAGCATTGGAGGGCCCCCCCATCCATTCACATGCGTACTTAACGCAGCTGGGTAGCGGTGTGTAGGACGAAAGGGTAACTGCAGACCCAAAGCTTTGCACCCACTGGCTACCTAGGGAACTTGGGGAGCATGTGGGGGGGGAACCAGAAAGGAAGTCCAGGAGACGCTGGCCTTGCATTGACAGTGTAAAGCGTTAAGTTCTGTTACACAGGAGTGGGAACGTAGCCGACGAAAGCACTGCTTGAGCAAAGGTGGTAAGGAAGGGTCAAGAAGGATGGGAAGGCGGCTTGGATGCAGGTAGGAAGGAAAAGGGATAAGGGGACTCCGGGAAGTTTCCCCCCCCTGAGACGATGGCTGTTTGTTTTGCGTCAGAGAGGAAGGAGCAGTCTCGTGATTCAGATCTAACTTTCCAGACATCTGCCCACGAGACTTTCTGAATTCTTCTGGCAAACAGCATTGGCGAGCGGCACCATGCGGGAGAGGTTTTATATAAACACAGTGCAAGTGGACATTTGGCTAGCTGCGCAGATGTCGTTCTTTGTCAGTTCTGAAGCAGTTGTGTGGTGTTGGTATACAGAATCCCGTGTCTGTAAGGGTAGGTGATCGTAACTAATAGCGAGTTGTGGCCTCTGTGTTTTTGCACATTGCGGACGCTGGCAAAGACTGAGGTCTGACAGATTATCTTCATCCTGCAGTTCTTTGGCAGAACTCGACTTCAGTCATGCCAGGAGACAGTGTCTATCCTTAAAGAACCTTGGCGTATCTTTCTTTTACGTATCTCGAGAGTAGTCTGGGGAAACAGTAATGCCTAATGAAATGTTGTCATTCTCTGGGCTGATCCTTGTACATAAGCAGGTGCTTTGAGATCATTACGTGGGAAGACGACCAGGCAGTGAATAGTGGACTCAGTGAAATGAAGTGAAAGTTATCAGGGAAGGTGATTCATTGATCTGGCTCACTCACTGCAGCATCTTTTAGTTCAAGTCATTTCTGCAGTCCCAGCCTATTTCCTGTTGTAATTTCCTCCTTTGAGGCCTCCTGTTTTTTCCTTAAGTGCATTGTGCTGTGGGTACCGTAATGGGGTGCATTGGCCCTTTTTTGATGTAGTGGTACTCTGAATTATTCCTTTCTCTGTATATAAAAGGGTTTGGATACAAGCATGAGTAACCAAACTCAAGGATATTTGTATTACTACTTGTCTTTACTGACTAAAAACCCTTAACCCTTTTGGATTCTTTTGTCGCTTGAACTCCTTCACTTCCCCTGTACACTTGAAATGAGAGCATTATGATGATAAATTTTAAGTGGGATGGGATGGATTGCTATTAAAAACGAGAGAACGTTTGTATTGGATGCCATCAAAAGAGACATCTCTTTAAAAAAACCAACTTTGTAATAGGGACCTTTGTTCTTTTTTTTTTTTAACAGTCAAATTTTTAGAAGTGATCAAACCTTTCTGTGCGGTACTACCAGAAATTCAGAAGCCTGAAAGGAAAGTAAGTATGATATTTTCGTAATGTACAGGGTGTCTAAAGGATGTGGTCTACTAAACCAGCAGGATTGATTTACTGTCCCCAATCCTGTTCTGGTTGTAACTGGCAAAATGCCATCTGCTGCTTGCCCCTCCTTGCCCCCCCCTTGCCCCTCCTTGCAGGAGGCACAACATGGCTGGGGTATTGACCTGCTTAAATCTTGGGAGGGTATTGTGGTTTCAAAAGTATCTGTTTTTTAAGTTCTGACATTTTCAAACCACGTTTCTTTGGCCTGAGTGTTAGGTACGACCTGTAGTGATCGCTATGGTTCCTATAGTGTGGGGTGTTATTGTGGGTGCTGATGGTGTCATCTGTTACGAATGATCCGATCTGCTGGGTCGGCTTGGATGAGTACACCTGTTCCACGTACATGAATTGTAGCTGTGCAGGTACACACCGCCCTTTTTTGATTCATTCAGTGCAAAGAAAAAAATCACAGCAATGTGATTAGAAGAGACTTTGCATCAAATTGTTTTTCCATGATTGGGCACTTTTGCAGCTAAGGTATTTAAGTTTCAGAAATACTGTTAATCCCAAATTGACCAGTTCCCACACATTGTTCTCTGGCTGTAATTTCAGTTTCTCATGGAACTAACAGGCATAGGGGCACAGAAAGAAATAAGTAAAACTTCTGTTAAACTTGCTGTTTTATATAGGAGCATGTTTCTTTTATTTCTTTGGGGTTATAAAAATAGATGTTCAGTTACATGTTAGGTATCCCAAGAAACTAGCTTTTCATATTCTGTGAAATACTCATTCATGTAGTACCCGCAGCGCTAGCTTTGTGCTAGACTGTGTTACCTGAAATGTGTGCACACTGGGTCTGTGTCTTGTGTGCTTTCCAATTTCAGTTAACATGGTATGGTGTGAAGAGGACTACCTGTATTTAAACCGTTCTTGAGACAGGTAAGAACATCAGGTTTGGGGAGGTCAGCTGTTTGCTTCAGCTGCTGCTGACTAGGGTGAGAGCTTTTAACGGTAAACCGTAGGAGCATGTCATGATGGGGAGTGTTGGCTCTCCTGTGGGTTTTTGCTTTATATTTGCTTTTTCTTGGTTTTGATGGATGATTCTTTCTATTTTGTTTTCAGATCCAGTTTAGAGAGAAGGTACTATGGACTGCTATAACTCTCTTCATTTTCTTAGTGTGTTGTCAGGTACGTAATTATGATATTAAACAAATGCATTCTTATTCTAAGGTTTTGGTTCTTAGTTAAAAGTACTGAATTATTTTGAGTGTTATTACTCTTTTTAATGAGTTGACAGTGAAAATAGTTTTCTTGTCCTCCTCTATTTCTTACGTTTTACTAATTGGTTTGACCATTTTTTGTTCTCTTAAGTTTCAGTTAATGATCTTTACTCCTTGTTTCCTTGAGATTTTTTTTCTTATTGTTTTACAACAGGTTTTTCTATATAAAGTGTTAATAAACCTTTGATTTAAATATTACAAATATTCTTTCCATTTTGTTCACCTTTTATCATGTAAATAGCATGTATTAATTTAAAAATCCCAAAAAGCTAAATTCTAGAACCCCAGGGATATATTGAGCTTATATATTAATAAAAAAAATTTTTTTTAAGTTTTTTGACAGGGAGAGAGACACAGAGAGACACAGAGAAGGGGGAGAGCCCAGAGTAGTCTCCATAGTTGCACATTAGTTTTCCATATAGTTTCACTCCCACAGGTGGACGCGGGGCTGCGCAGGGCAGTAACTGGGTCGGGAGCCTCCTGCATAGGCCCTGACAAGAACTGAACTGGGGGCACACCCCAGTTCAGCATATGGGGCCACATGGGCCGGGCCCGGGATTCGATCCTCAAGCTCCAGGGCTGCAAAGCAAGCGCTTAACCAGCTGAGCCATCCCAGCTTCCCCTAAATTAATAAAATTCAGTGATTTCTTAAAAGAAATTTCTGCAGAGATTAAGGTCATAAAATGAGGATAAACTGTGAGCTAGAGGCTTGTTGTGAGGACTAAGATAGTTTAGGTGAAAGTTTTTTGAGGATTTTGAAAAGCTATTAAAATATGTTTAAGGAAGTTTTTAAAAATTGTATTAAGCAGTAAAACAGATTAGGTTCATAATTTGGGAAAAAGCCAAATGGATTTTTTTTGAAGAGTGAAATGATCCTTAACGTGTTTTACTATTGTACTTATTTTAAAATTGATTTGGGTCGTCAGGCAGAAAAAACTTTTTGTTTTTAAGTATTTTCTTTTTATTTATTTATTTATTACAGAGAAGGAGAGAGAGAGAGAGAGAGAGAGATACAGAGATTGAGAGAGAACTGAACTAGGGGAACTCCCAGTTCAGCATATGGTTCCGCACGGGCCGGGGCCGGGATTCGATCCTCGGTCCCCTGCGCTGCAAAGTGAGCGCCTAACCCACTGAGCCATCCCGGCTTCCCCAGATAGTAAATATTTTAAGCACGACAATTCTCACGACTGTTGTTTGTGCAGTAAATTTACACACTTTAGGTTAACTTTATGTTTTTCTCCATATTATATCTACATAGTTGAAAAGGTTTCATTTTTGTCTTTCTCCTGCTTGGGCAGTTTAGGCCTGGTGTTGGTGATCTGATTCTCTTTCCACTGAATCTCAGTCAAGTTTATTTTCCCCTCCAGCCACAGGGTTTGGTGTCTCCCGCTCAACCCCATTTTCTTTAGCTCCAGGGAGTGGTGGGAGGTGCGATGAGCAGAGGTTAGTGCAGGAAGTGCCTCCGGCACTGCTCTCTGTTCCTTAAACTTCCCTTCAGGGTCTTGAGAGGGTTCCCCCCCCCCCCCGACAGAGGAGGGCAGTCATCCGTCCGACTCAGAGTGTGCCTGTAGTGGCAGCCCCAGCAGAGAGCAGAGCCCCAGACCCACCTCTCTCCCCGGGCCATGTCCCCGGCTGGCTCACGGAGGCAGCGTGATTCCCAGGGGCCTGTCGCCTTCCTGTTGCGATGGCTGGAGCTGTTTTGTGCTCAGTCTCTTTGCTCCTTAAGTGTTGACTATTTTCTTCATCCCATGATCAAGTTTATCATTCCTTTTCTTGTGTGGCTGCCTTATGGATTTTGTTTTTATTTTTCTTAGCTTTTAAATTCTCTTTAGCTTTTACTGTTTTACATGTTGTTAAAAATCTGTGTTCTTGTGTATCAGGGCAGGAAACTGCTGTAATTTAATTGCAACTTGCCATCCTAACCTGGTTCACTTCCTACTTTCTTTGGAAACCCCTAGTGCTAATTTTCTGTGTGTCTATCTGATTGGTCAGGGTTTCCATCACAGCATGCAATTTCTGTTTCTGTGAAGTACTACGCTGCATTTTGTCAACTAAGCCGGTTATTAAAGATTTATTTTTATTGTTTTTGACAGAGAGAGAGAGAGAGAGAGCGAGTGAGCGCGACAGGGACAGAGAGAAGAGGGAGGGCCCAGAACAGTCTCCATAGTTGCACATTATTGGTCTTTCCACATAGTTTCACTCCACAGGTGGGTGTGGGGCTGCACAGGGCAGGAACTGGGCCGGGGGCCTCCCACATAGGTCCCGGCAAGAACTGAACTGGGGGCCACACGCCATTTCAGCATATGGGTCCACCTGGGCTGGGCCAGAATTCGATCCTTGGTCTCTGGGACTGCAAAGTGATCGCCTAACCCACTGAGCCATCCCGGCTTCCCCGCTGAGCTGATTATTACATGTGGTGACTGCAAAGCCTGAAACTGCAAAGCCTGAAACTGCAGATGTGACTATCACGGGTGTGGGCCCTTCTGCCACCCAGCTGTTGTGTGTGGTTGTGTAGCTGAGGAATGAGATCAGAAGCTGCTTACTAGTCCTGCTGGCTACAGGCAAGGAGGGAAGAGCGTTACGCAGGGTAGGTTGGCTGGCTTTTTCCTGTTTAGCATCGCACGTGGCATCTAAGCGTGTCTCTGTCAGATGCACTTGGGTCTGACTGCTGCCCTCACCCTGCTTTGGGTGTGCTGTGATGTGGTCTGTCTGGTAGCATCAGTTGCTTCACACAGTACCTCCCAGCCTTGGGTTAGCTGGTGAGTGTCTGCATAGCCGTGCTTCTTGCTTCATCCGTTTTGCTGCTCAGCTGATAAATTCAGATGTCCATAGAGGTTGAGGTTGGTCAGATGGGTTGTTTGAAATTGCTGGCAACATCTTTTGGAAAATAAGGTAATAAATCAGCTTAACATGTAGAAGATTTTTGAGACTGGCCATTCATTTTCCTTTGTGTCTGATTCCCCACAAGGTGGTGGGAGTGCAGGTGGGTGGGCAAGGATGGCCCAGGGCTGTTATCTTAAACATGAGTCAGGCAGTATTCAAAGTTAAGGGTTTTCCCCCTGGATTCAAAAGTAATATGTGCTCATATGCTCTGCTCTACATCACCTGTGTGGAATGGAACTATGTCACAACTAATGATTTACAGCTTTGGAGACTGCTCTGGGTTAGTCGATCTCTCTCTCTCTCTCTCTCTCACTTTCTCTCAAAACAATAAAATAAAAATCTTAAAATTTTAGGCCAGGGAAGCCTTTGTTGTAGAGCCCTGGCCCCTGCAGAGGATGCTCAGAGCATCTCTGACCTCCACCTGCTACATGCCCTTAGCGTCTGCCCTCAAGTGGTGAAAATAAAAATGTCTTCCCAGTTGGTGCCAGAATTATACCACTTGAGAAGCACTGTTTTATACTTCATAAGACACATAGGCACGTCCTCGTGCTTTTTTACAAGCTTTGTAAGTACAGTTCTTAGTGGCTGCATAGTATTCCCCAGGGATATGCCATCTGCAGCCTTAACATTTGCAGTGTGACCTTGGCTGTCATTAGTGCCTATACCTGTGCAAAATTATCCTGTTAACTGGGTAAGTATATCCCGTAATGTACTGATAGTATTTTTTTAATGTGGTAAAATGCGTAAAATATACCATCTGAATATGTTTAAGAGTGCAGGTTTGTAGTGTTAAGTGTCTTCATATTGGATAGGGGTATTTACTAGTGAAACGCTGTAAGTAGTGGCTTCTGTTTAGCCTGACCAGATGTACATTCGAAACGGAACAGTACTGTTGTTTTCTGACCCGTTTAAAGCGGGATGTCTGGTCAGCCTACTTCTGTTGTTTTTATTTTCATTAGAGAACTTTACCTTCAGGGTATGCTTGTTTTGGTAACCTGAGAAGTGGTGGGTTTTTTTTTTAAGTACTGCAAACATTAAGTGAATGCATTACAAAATAAGTTCAAACTTGATTTATATAACACAATTTTATAAACTGTTCCATGTGATATAGATACCGCTGTTTGGAATCATGTCATCTGATTCTGCAGATCCTTTCTACTGGATGAGAGTTATTCTTGCGTCCAACAGAGGTATGCACTCTTTTTCTTTTGCCTCCATACTAGTACTGACATCACGTAGATCTGAAAGTGTGGCAATAACTATTTTTTGATGTCTATAGGGAGAAGGGAGGGTATGATAAAAGTAACTAATTGCCGGGCCAATGTGTAAATAATGACAAGAGCATGTGTGTTATAACAAATATATACAGAATGTAGAGATGCAGCGGAGTGAGCGCTGGCTAGAGCTTTGGTTCTCAGCCCTTTTATGGGTTTTCTGGTTTATTTTCCATAGTTTTCTTTTTTCTTTTTGCTATGCCCTGTCAAAACATTTCTCATGCCACTAAATATAACATTGTATTAGGTGACTTTCTATGTAATTTTAGGTTTTTGCATTAGAAGAGTCACAAATATTCTTAAGTATCCTTTTTTTTTTGGTTAGTTCGTATGTAATTTTGGGGCTTTGTAGGTAATTTTAAATTTTGCATTAAAATAAAAGGGTTAGTGTAAGTTTTAAAAATGATTTTTGGACCGAAAACTTGAAAGATGGCTTTCAAAGGATTTAACCTTTTAAATTTAGAATTTATAGAAATTTACATCCTTATAGTATTTATAGTAATTTTTATTGAATGTCATGTTGTAAGGTTATGTTAATAAACAAGAGGGCTTTTTTTCCTTAGCGATTAATGTATAAGGAATGAGGACTTGTTAACGTTCAAGCATGTGTTCCAGTAGACCTCGTTGAGGACTGGGGACACGTGGAAGGAACCTGCACTGTGTGTGATAACGGTAATTTCCGTCTTTCCCCTCTAATTACAGGAACGTTGATGGAATTGGGCATCTCCCCAATTGTAACCTCTGGTTTGATTATGCAGCTGTTAGCTGGAGCTAAAATCATTGAAGTTGGAGATACACCCAAAGATAGAGCTCTATTCAATGGAGCCCAGAAACGTGAGCCTTTTCCAAGTTGCGGGGTTGGGTGGGGAAGCGGACCTTCTGCTTTCGCCCATGTCCTTGGTTGTAAGCATGCGCTCCTTTCCGACTCTCGCCAGTGTTTGGTATGATCATTACCATTGGGCAAGCCATTGTGTACGTCATGACGGGGATGTACGGGGACCCCGCTGAGATGGGCGCTGGGATCTGCCTGCTCATCATCGTTCAGGTAAGACACCTGCCTCTCAACGGCAGGTAACGAGTTTCAGCCCTCTTTCTAACAGTTCTTTAGGGGGTTGACAGATTCATTTTCTTTCTTTTTAATTATTTACAGTATTTTGATTGTTGAAGTGACATGTATAAATTGTGTTGATGTTGGAATTTAAAATTTATTCTAATAGCCACATAGCTGCATCACGTAAAGAATTATGGATTGACTATTTCATCCATTTTGAGTTGCTCATTTCCCATTTTGATGTCTCTTCAGTCGGATATTTTCACTTTCTCACAGTTGCTGCGTGTCAGTGGCAGGCATGACACTTGTCATGTGTGTTGGTGTGGTTGTAGCTGTTGGTAGCATCATTACATGACTTGGTCACATGCATTGTTGATATAGCATGTGTTTGACTTAATTGCTGTTTAGAATATCTTCCAAAAGTCTGTGATTTGTTGCTGAAATGACAAATTGCTGTGTGTACATAGGTACAGAGAGCGCAAGTTGGGTGACAAACTTCTATGCCAAAGTCTAAAGTAGCTCCTTTTATACATAGGAAATAAAATGTCTTTAATAAGCTGTGTCATAATTTAATTGGCAATATATTTTTCTTTCTTAGTGGTACACAAAATGATGGCATTAGAAATAATATCTTTGAGTCAGTGAAATACCATGTAAATAAATACCCACTCATGTATCTATGGATTTTTAAAATGGATGCTTTGGAATGGAACTTTTAAAAGCCAGCATAGTTATACCTCTGCTGAGTATCTTAAGGTGTGTAAAGTTGGGTAGCTGTGTCTGTAACGTACAATTCTTGAGAATACTTAGGGAACCTGCTGAAGTGGACTGTAGTTCAGGTGGACAGTAGTTGTCTGTGGGGCTTTGAAAAGTAGTTCATGCAAGTGACACACTGGCCATCGAGAGCCCTGGTGGTCTTGGAGGTGCCTCTTCCTGCTCATTCTGTGAAATTAGGATTAATTTGGGAAATTACTTGTAATGATCAAAAAGATTAGGGTCAAAAAAGTAGTTTTAAATGAGAACCACGTTAGTATATACATTAAAACGTACAAGTGTCTCACCCTGGCCTGTTGACCATTCTTTTCTATGTGAGACAGTACGTAGAAAGCAGCCTGCCAGGGTCAGCCAGTGCGTGAGGTTGCCCCTGTGGTTACCGGCGGGCGGTGTTACCTGTGGGGAGGGCTTTTCTGATGAGGTGGAAATATTTTTGTCTTTTGACCAGAGGAGGAATTTTTAATGGATAATCAGAGTTTTGTGTAGTTTTCTGGGTCCCTGTATGTTCTCTTTTGGTATAAGGTACATTTCTTTAAAGAATAACATTGTCGTTATTTCTCCATTTGAAAAACACATGATTGGCAAATTTATAGACCTTGGGAATTAGAGGAAGAATTGGAGTGAATGGGAAGAGGGGCTTCTCTGAACACTGACTTTATATCTTGCAGTGATTCACATCTCTTCCTGTGCTTTTGGCAGTGTTGAGGCTACTGATTCACCAATTGTTGCCTATGTTTTCTTTATAGCATTTGCTTTATGCAACCCACAGTTCAGAACAGCTGTTTTTAAAAGATACTCAGAATTGGCATCTAGCTCTTAAAACATTATGCTTCTGTAAAATTTTTCTAGTGTTTTACTAAGGATATATTTAGACTCTTAAAAACCTTCAGCTGAGCAGTTCGGGTTATTAGGTAAAGTATTAACTTCTTACAGAGTTAGTGATGGATTTGAATTGATACAAAATGGAATTAAACTATTTAAATTATTTTAGCATTACAAATCCAGGAAGTTATATGCTAGCAATGAAACAAGTAAAGTAGATATATATTAATTTGTTTACATAAATTCTGGTGTACAGATATTTGTGTTGTGGTGAATTCTAGTGTTAATGTATAGAGAAATTTGTCATGTTTAATCATGGGTGGGTAGTTGTATTTTTTTAAGGCATTGCTATAATAACTTTGAGACTGTATAGATCCTCTGTGATTGAATCAATGTATATTTATCTAGAAACATACTTGTAGGTTTTGAAAATGGTTTGCATGTTTATGTAAGGTATTTCTCACCTTAATTATTCTTGTTTCATTCACATGGTCAATGTCTTCCAACTAGTGAGTTTTGAAATCTTAAGTAGTGGGTCTCGATTAGAATAAAAAAGCATTGAAACCCTCAGTGTGCATGGCACAGTAACAGTAAGTATTGTTCTGACCAGCTAAGCTGTGTGCACTCGCATGCACGTGCGGGGTTGAAACGTACAGAATTGTTTTTCCTCCTCCCTTAGAGCCACACACTATTGTACATGCTACAAGCACATGCAGTGAGTGCTCAATTTTTGTCACCGTTCTAGTCAGATGCTGTGACTTCCTGGTGTTTAGCTCTTCTCACAGGCATGAGTGCTTTCTACCATCCTTTATTCCTTTAATTACAGAACCGTTGAGGTTTCCCTATAAGTCCTTTCTTCAGTTAGAAACATATAGTAGTTGGGTTTTCATGGGCTATGCAGAATGCACCCTGCAGTCTGATGGACATTGCTCTGAGCTGGGCGGCTGGAGAGTCGCAGCTGCCCGCAAGGGGCCCGGGGACTGGGCAGGGCACTTACACAGAAGCCCATGCGAGTGTTATCTGGTTGGCCGACAGTGTGTAGGGAGTCCCAACTTCTCTCTCATCTTGTCAAAATGTCAGACTTGGTTCTCAAACAACGAAGGGTTCATGAGCTCTCCAAGAACTTTTGAGGATTGTACCCTTTTTCCAGCCCATTGAAAGTCAGTCAGACTACAAGACGGCTAAGATAAGTTAGGCTATGCACAGCCACTGAAATGACAGGAGGAAAACCCTTATGTAAGTTAAGCTTGCTTAAAGGGAGCACTGATGCTCATTTGCTCTCTTCTAATGGGACGTCAGAGACACAGAGTAAGGAGTGGTGGGGGGACTGGATTGGAAGCTTCTGCAGGAGGGTGTCTCTAAAGTGGGGACAGATGGGAGACTGAGGAGGCAGAGTGTGCTTTCTGTCCCTCTTGAGGGTCCTGATGTGCAGGTGGGGGAGGGGTCCTGCCCAGGGAAGTCACTTGCTTGGCCAGGGCTTGTTTTTAATGGATGCACACTTTCACAGAGAAATCCCTTCTCCAAGAGGAAAACTAAGCATTCCAATTTCATGTAAATTCAAGTTAGTGTACTTTATTTTAAAAAGTTACCTTAACTCAAACTCTTTATCTTCAGATTTACATTGTCACTATGTATAGAGTGCATTTTTACATTGTTATAATCTGTGTACATAGAAATTTGTGCTCTTTTTGCCTTACTCTATAGATATTATATATACTATATTACAGTATGTGTAATACCGTATTTTCCGGCGTATAAGACCGGGCGTATAAGATGACCCCCTAATTTTACAGTTAAAACATAGGTTTAGGCCTATATTCGCTGTATAAAACTACCCCCCACTTCCAAGGCTGTAGTCTTATACAGCGAATATAGGCCTAAACCTATGTTTTAACTGTAAAATTAGGGGGTCATCTTATACGCCCGGTCGTCTTATATGCTGGAAAATACAGTACTTTAAAAAGTACTAGCATAGTTCACATACTTTTCCTTATGTTGCAGCGTGCAATCGCATCTTGTTAGAATTTTGAACCGCAATTCATGTGGCCTCTCACGTGTTGGAGGTACTTGGGCTATGCTCAGTTTCTCGCTGTCACGAAGCTGCAGCTGTGAATGTTTTTGTTTAGTGTTCTTCCCAGTATTTAACACCGTAAGGGGAATTTGGGATGGTGTGTACGTCTGTTTTAGAAGTTGCAATGTCTGCTGTACAATATAGCGGCATTTCCAGTCCTCTGACTCTCAGAGTGGCTCCTGACTGATCTAAAGCGGTGAAAAGACGCCGTCACAGTGCTGACATGGCCACAGTCAGGTCTGTGCGTCAGCAGTGCCCAGACGCTGGTGGGTGTCAGTGGTGCTCACCTCCCCGTTCTTGAGTTTCTCTTGCTTCTGCTTACTTGCATTTCTTTCCCCACAGTTGTTTGTTGCTGGTTTGATTGTGCTGCTGTTAGATGAGCTGCTACAGAAGGGTTACGGCCTGGGGTCTGGGATTTCCCTCTTTATTGCCACCAACATCTGTGAGACCATTGTCTGGAAGGCCTTTAGTCCCACTACTATTAACACGGGCAGAGGTACATCGCACAGCGACGGTGACTGCACGAGTGTTGCTGGGTGTGTGCTGGGAAGTGACTCGCAGTGACGTGGCGCCTGTGACACCCTGGGCCTCGTCCCAGTGGACACCTGACTCTGGTCGCTCAGAGTTATCAGCAGAGATCTGTGGAGTCTGAAGTACTTCAACAAGAGTGACATCTGAATGCTAGCCTCTGCTCATTCAAAATGTCAGTGGTTGCAGATGAATTTTTAATACTGTATTTGCGTACGTCATTGCTGCAGAAGTCACTGATTTGACCGTTTCCAGTATTTCTAGGGGGATCAGCAGAGAGTGGGTTAATATTTTTCAGATGAAAAAAATTACTACTTTTTTTGTATCATCAGGGAGCACTAATACTTTTGCTGCTATTCTACTTGGTGTGGTAATAGCACCTAAATTTTAGAGTATTTCGTTGTCTCTCTCCTTACCCATGTCCCCTTCTCTCAAATGCTGTACTAGATTAGTAGTGCTTAACGTCTAGCCTGAGCCAGCCTTAAGGAAGTAGCACGGATGCTCTGTTAATGCTCTTGGTGAAATAAACTGAAAGGCCAGCTTGATAGAGTCACCTGTATCTTTTGAATCTGACCTCTTTATTCTGCTCTGCTCTGCTGCCCCAGCCCCGTACTCCCTCCTTTGCTAGAGGAGAGGAGAGGCAAAGCACTATGCGCTAAATTTTTGCTTTGGTACATTCTACTTTGGCTGTTTTCATCAAGAATAGTCACTTGAGAAAACTTCAAAGTTATGCTAAAATTGATCTATTTTGCCTCAACACTCAATATTATTAGAAGCTCCACCTATGGCTGTATCAGAAAGTAAACACTGATGAATGATCTTGACTCATATTTTCTGCGGTTTATGGGGTTTCAAGGTTATTTGTTTTGACCTTTGGGGCCACCACTCCGGATGATGTGTCTATAGTGAGCTTCTCTCTGGTTTCTCAGGCACTGAGTTTGAGGGTGCGGTCATCGCTCTCTTCCATTTACTGGCCACTAGGACAGACAAAGTCCGGGCGCTGAGGGAGGCTTTCTATCGGCAGAACTTGCCCAACCTCATGAACCTCATTGCTACCGTCTTTGTGTTTGCTGTTGTCATATACTTCCAGGTAAGCGTGCTCTCTTACTTACGTAAGTGGGATGTGGGTTTTTATTTGACCCTTAAAAAGAAGAATGCCATTTGAAATGTTATATCTGATAAGTCACTGTTTAAAAATGAAGTCAAACAAATAATTCCATTTATTTTTTAAAAAACAGTCTCATTCATGAGACTCTGAGGTGCAGATAAAAACATAGGATGGAAATGGAAAAGGAAAGGATTTCTGTGTGTATGTCTGTGTGTGGAGGGCAGGTTCTCAGGATTGTCTCTTGCTCCTGTTGCTGTTTGCCTCTGTGATCTTTCCGGGGTGTACGCGGTTGCTCTTGATTTTCACTTCCAGGGGTTCCGCGTCGACTTGCCCATCAAGTCTGCCCGATACCGAGGGCAGTACAGCAGCTACCCCATCAAGCTATTCTACACCTCCAACATCCCCATCATCCTCCAGTCCGCCCTAGTGTCCAACCTCTACGTCATCTCCCAGATGCTATCCGTCCGGTTCAGCGGCAACTTCTTAGTCAATTTACTAGGACAGTGGGCGGTGAGTATTTTGCTATTGATGCTAAGTGTTTAAATTCATTGTGGTTTGCATTTCAAGGTTATGTTTTTAACTGAAAGAGACATGCAGTAACTGAAGCTGTAACATTTTCAGATTCATTTACAGGGTTTATAATTTATTTGGAAAAGTTGATAAGAGTTGTAAAAACTAAGATTGACCAAGTAAGTACTTGTGACTACTTTCCTGTCTAGGAAGCATTATCCACCTCACTTGAATGGTCCTTTATAGTAAAGTCACAGTCGCTCTCATGAAAGTGATTTCCTATTTTGTAATCTCATTCCACTGTTGTGTGGAATGCTGTTTTTTAAGAAGAAACTACTTGGGGAAGCCGGGATGGCTCAGTGGGTTGGGCGCTCACTTTGCAGCGCCAGGGACCGAGGATCGAATCCTGGCCCCGGCCCATGCGAACCCATATGCTGAGCTGGGGGTTCCCCCAGTTCAGTTCTCTCTCTGTCTCTGTATCTCTCTCTCTCTCTCTGTCAAAAACAATAAAGGAATAAATAAATAAAAACCATACAAGGAAACCCAAAACTTAAAAAAAAAAAAGAAAAGAAGAAACTACTTGTTAATAATGTGTGGGATACTGAAATCATCCTTTCCTGTTTCCCCCTGGTTTTCCTGGCCTGAATGGCCATGAAATAGTTTGTGATGAACTGGGCTGGAGACCCAGTGACTAGCCTGAAGAGAAAACAGAGTTGCTAGAAACAGATTCCAGTAAAATCTGACTTCTTCTGTAGACCCTCTTCAACACAGCATCTTGTAAAGCAGGGGTGTCCAACCTCCTGGCTTCCCTGGGCCATGTTGGAAGACTTGTCCTGGGCCACACATCAAATGCTGTGTTGTTATTGAAGTGTTACGTAGGATTGAATTTTGATTGGCTTAAATTATTTCATCTGACCAAGGAGTATTTTTCCCCTTTAAAACTGTAGAATTATGGGGAAGCCGGGATGGCTCAGCAGGTTGAGCGCTTGCTGTGCAGCCCTGGGGACTGAGGATCAAATCCCAGCCCCGGCCCATTCGCACCCATATGCTGAACTTGGGTGTGGCCCCAGTTCAGTTTCACTGGGGCAAGCTTCTCATGTGGGTGTGACTCCCATGTGGGAGGCCCCCGGTTCAGCCCCCAGCTCGTGGGTGTGTGCTTGCCATGTGTGAGGCCCTTGCCCAGTTCCTGCCCTGCATGACCCCCCCTGCCCACCTGTGAGGAATAAAACCATGTTGAAAACTGATGACATACAACTGGGCTCTCTCCCTTCTCTCTATCTCTCTGTCAAAAACAATAAAATAAATCTTTAAAAAAAAAAAGACTAAGATCCTTTATTTTGTGCAGAGTATGTAATTCTAAAATTTTTATTCCACTAAAGAATACGGTATTCTTTTTCTACAGTCATTGTCCCTACAATATGGTGCTTATTCTATGTGTTTGTCTTGGTGAGCTGTCTTTTGCATTATAACGTGTAGTGACTGATACTTTTCTGCTTCTATTGACAGTCATTTTATAAAAATGTAAAGTTCAACAGGATAAGACAATGACTCAAATGTTGGAGGAAATAGAATTCCCTTTATAATACTCCTTTTCCATTATTTTTTTAAAAGATTTATTTTATTGTTTTTCACAGAGCCAGAGAGAGCCAAAGAGAAGGGGGAGGGCCCAGAGCCGTCTCCATAGTTGTACATCATCAGTTTCTGACAGTTTCATTCCACACAGGTGGGCAGGGGCCACACAGGGTGGGAACTGGGCTGGGGGTCTCCTGCACGGGAGGCATGGCCCCGCGAGTGAGAGGCTGAACCTGGGGGATGAGAACCAAACTGGAGGCCTCCCTCATTATTTCTGGAGCCAGCGGCTGAACTTGGGGTGGGGTGGGTGAGAACTGAACTGGGGACTTCCCGCAAGGGAAGCACACCTTAGTTAAGCGTATGGGTCCACATGGGCTAGGGCTGGGATTTGATCCTTGGTCCCCAGGGCTTCAAAGCGAGTGCTTAACCTGCTGAGCTATCCTGGCTCCCCCCACCCCCCAATTTCTTTTCAGTAACTGTTGACATTCAATATTATATTAGTTTCAGGTGTACAGCATAGTAGACATTTATGTAATTTAAGGAAGTGTGGGGAAGCTGGGATGGCTCAGTGGGTTGGGTGCTTACTTTGCAGCGCCGGGGACCGGGGATCGAGTCCTGGCCCCGGCCCGTGCGGACCCATGTGCTGAGCTGGGAGATCCCCCAGTTCGGTTCTCTCTCTGTCTCTGCATCTCTCTCTCTCTCTGTCAAAAATAAATAAATAAAAATATATTAAAAACAACAATGAGGCAAATGACTTAAAAAAAAAAAAAAAGTGATCCCCTTGACTAGTCTAGTACCTGCCTGACATTGTATATAGTTATTACCATATTACTGAGTATATTCCCTAAGTTGTACTTTGCATCTCTAGGACTATTGTGTCACTGCCAAGGTGTACTTCTTAACCCCTTTACCTTTCTCACACTCAGCCCCAATCCCACTTCTATCAGCACTCGTCAGTTTGTTCTCTGTGTCTATGAGTCTGTTTTGTTTATTCGTTTATTTTGTTTTTTAGATTTCGCATATAAGTAAGATCATATGGTATTTGTATTTCTCTGACTGACTTCACTCAGCATAATGCCTTCTAGGTTCATCCATGTTGTTGCAGATGGCAAGATTTTATTCTTGTTTGTTTATGGCCTAATAATGTTATACTGTACATGTACCACCTCTTTATCCATTTGCCTTCTGATTTGAGCATTTCATTCATTTACATTTAAGTGTAATTATTGATAGATATGGGGTTATTGCCATTGTATTCATTGTTTTCTGATTCTTTTGTAGCTCTTCTCTGTTCCTTTTTTATTCTCTTGCTCTCTTGTATGTTGATGAATTTCTGTAGCGTTGTATTGGTTTCCTTTCTCTTTATTTCTTGTATGGCTTATAGATTTTTGGTGTGTGGTTACCATGTGCTTCATATATACCATCGCAGCCTACTTTAAGTTGCTGGTCACTTAAGTTTGTACACATTCTAAAGTCACTACCATTTTTATTCACCCCTCTACGTTTATATTTTTGTCACTACTATTGGCGTGTGTTTGTGTGTATACCTTAGTTTACTGTTGTAATTACACATAGTTTCCCTACTTTTGCCTTTTAACCTTTGTACTAGCTTTAGTGTTGGTTGATCCACTACTTTTAATTATTATGTGTGTGTCTCGATCAGTGAAAATTTTTTTTCTTTGCAATATTTTCTTAATGTTTTTTCTTTTTCTTCTTAATATATTTTTATTTATTTATTTTTATTTTTGACAGAGAGAGGAGAGAGAGAGAGAGAGAGAGATACAGAGAGAGAACTGAACTGGGGGAGCTCCCAGTTCAGCACATGGTTCCGCACGGGCTGGGGCCGGGACTCGATCCTCGGTCCCCGGCGCTGCAAAGTGAGCGCTTAACCCACTGAGCCATCCCGGCTTCTCCATCTTTTTCTTCTTAAAGATGTCTCTTTAACATTCCTCATTTGGTGGTGTTGAACTCCTTTAGCTTTTCTTTGTCCGGGAAGCTCTTTATCTGTCCTTTGATTCTAAATGATAGCTTTGTTGGGTAGAGTAACTAGTTTGTTTCTGTGTATTAGGTAGGGCTGCTTTTTTTCTTTTTTTTTTATTCATGTAGTAGAAACTCGATGACTCGTGATGAGGGAAGGAAGCTTTTTCTCCCCTCAGGAGTTAATAATTTAACAATTATTATAATTTCCAAGTAATAAATGCATTGAATGGTTGTGTGGGGTGTGTTGTGATCTTGACTAAGATTCTTTTTAATGAGAGAATTATTGGGAAATTAAATTTGCAAATAGTGCTTTTGATTTGAGAATAGTTACTCTTGGGGCATAGTAAAGCAGTCTTTTGGAAATTGTAAATTCAGGAATCATATTTTAATCAATGGACCGTGAAATTATTTTCCCACCCCTATATCCCAAACCTTTATTTAATCTGAGCAAATGCACGCTGTACCCATTTCTGTTACTATAAAAATTCTTAAATATTTGTATGGATAAAAATCCCATTATAAGCATTTATTAAAAGACTTCCTTTTACTGTACAAAGAAGGTGAAGTTCAGGCAGTGGGTTGTTAGACTCTGTCAATATTTTAATTGGTTGCATTCTTAATAGAATACTTAGACTCATGTGTGAGAGTCTTAATATGTTGCATACTCTTACATAGTTCAGGAAACTTTGTGTTCTAAAAGTAATCAGAGATTGACTACAAATGTAATCAGGTTCCTGTCTTCAGGAAGAGAAGGAAGAGTCTTACAGGTAATAATGATGTTGGTTTTTTTTTGTTTTGTTTTGTTTTTTTTTTT
>PVKE010002585.1:0-35268 GCA_004027555.1 Craseonycteris thonglongyai | reverse complement strand
ATGTTGGTTTTTTAAAATCATTCTTCTGTTTATAATACACATTGCCATCTTTATGTAAGAGGTGCTCACTCTATAATTTTGAAGGAGTGAAGAAGACAGTAGATACTAAAGCAAATCCTTAAGTTATATAGAGCCATTAGCTGTCAGTGCTCTGAGCTTAAAACATTGTCATCATTTTTGAGGAGTTTGAAAAGTTATAAAAACGTGTGTTTGACCGGGTCGGTTGGCCCTGAGCCCTTCTGCTCTCATTCTGTAGGACGTCAGTGGCGGGGGACCGGCTCGCTCGTACCCAGTGGGGGGCCTCTGCTACTACCTGTCTCCTCCCGAGTCCATGGGTGCCATGTGTGAGGACCCCGTGCACGTGGTTGTGTATGTCGTCTTCATGCTGGGCTCTTGTGCTTTCTTCTCCAAGACGTGGATAGAGGTGTCTGGTTCCTCAGCCAAAGACGTAAGTAAAAGTAATTTGTACACGTTGGGTGTCAATAATGGACACACTCTGCATTACTTTTACAGTTTAAACTTGAATTCATACATTCTTGATGGCTTATGTCACCCCAGCGGGTTAAAGATTGGGTCCCGGAGGTAAAACATTTGTAGACTTTGCAGTGTTATTGTGACCCTCCAAAAGCTCAACCCTCCAACCTGACAGAATCTCACTCCTCAGTGTGTACTTCTCTTGAGGAATGTGATGAGTACAAAGCCTGAGAAACGCTGACGTGACATGTCCTGTGGTTGTGCGGAGCCATGGGCTTGGTGGCCGTGCGACGGTGCCTGCCTCAGGTTTCTGCATCCCACATGTTAGAACCTGGTGGGCAGTGAGGAGTGACAGTCTGATTCTAAGAGTTGTTTTTTTCCCTGGCAGGTGGCCAAGCAACTTAAAGAGCAGCAGATGGTCATGAGGGGCCACAGAGACACCTCGATGGTGCATGAGCTGAACAGGTGAGGTGGTTGGACTTCATCTGTGATGGGGGCACTCGTGCACACGTGCCCTGGGATTTCAGGGCTTTTCATGTATTGCCCCATCATTCCTTATTTGTCTACATTCATATTCTAAGCATTTCTCTGTTGCTTTACACAAAGGGACCAGAATATAATGCAAGATTGTGCTCTACGTCAAAACACCCAAATGATTTTCATTGGAATTGTGTTTTCTTCACTGCTCAGCCGAGTGTTAAAGTCTTGTAGCCGCCAGGAGGTTCTCGTTGTTGGCCACTGAACATAAAAGTTACGTGGGAGCCCCAGGCATCAGTTTAACAGATTTATTGATATAATCCACAGACTGTGTAAGTCATTCATTTGAAGTATGTGGCTTAGTGGGGTTGTTCTTTTTTTGTTTATTTAGTATATTCAGAGTGGGTAACCATTACATTCTAATTTTCAAAACATTTCATCATCCAGAAAGAGACCTGGTGCTCAGGAGTCATCCCCATTCCCAACCTGCGCTCCCATCCCCGCACCAGACAGCATCTCTCTCCCTCTGTCTCTGTCGATTGTCCTGTCCTGGACAGTTCTTTCCAGTAACACGTGGTCTGTTGTGAATGGCCCCTCTGCTTAACATAGCGCTTTCATGTTCACCCATTATTAGTGAATAATAGTCCACTGTATGGATGTACCCCATTTTTTTTACCCATTATCAGTTGATGGAAATTTGGGTTGTTTCTACACTTTTGGGCATCATGAGTGATGCTGTTATGAGCATATTTGTAAGTTTATGTGAAAATACGTTTTCATAGCCCTGGGAGTGGAGTTGGGTCATGTGGTAACTGTCACCACCACTGCGTCCCTGAGTGACTGCAGCCTCTTGTACCCCCAGCAGCATCTGGGGACCTCGCCGGCACTGGTTTCTGCTTTTAGATTCAGGTCTGGCCGCTTCGTGGGACAAAATGACGTCTCACTGTGGTTTTGATTTGCTTTTCCATGAGCAGTGACAGTGTTGGACATTCCATGTGTTTATCAGCCGTCTGTGTTGTCTCTGGAGAAATGTCTGTTCAGATCTTTGTTGTTGTTGTTACTGAACTGTAAGATTTAAAAAGAAGTAACGTGCATCAGTCTCTTGTTGGGCAGATGAGTTGCGAGTTCCTTGTCTCTTTTCAGCTCGCTGATGGTGGCCTCCATGTGCGGGCTCCTCGTTTGGGTGACGTTCCGTGCGTCCCTTTCATCTTGGGGTGGTTTGTGCGCTTTTGCCGTTGGGTCTGAGAAGCCAGCGCCTCACCCAGGCCAAGGCTTGTTTGTTTCCCCTCAGGAGGCTCAGCTCTTACATACGCTGTGGTGTGAGCTAATTTCTGTGTTTGGGTGAGATAGGGGCCTGCGTCCTCCTTCTTCACGTGGGTATTGAGGTGTCTGTCCTTTGATCATCTGTTGAAAAGGTGTTTGCTGGGAACACGGGTTGCAGAGAACAGTATGATGAGTCTCCACCTGTGTCCAGCCTCAGTAGTTACCATGTTGTCATTTTCCATGTCCCGTCTCCCCCCATTCTTTTTCTTTCTTTCTGGAGTATTTTAAATACAATCCCATTATTTTCAACAGTTCTCAGGTGAGTCTGATGTGTAGCTAAGGTTGAGTTACTGTTACGATCTTGGCATGTGAATTTGATGCTTAGAAATCCTTTGGGGGGAAGCCGGGATGGCTCAGTGGGTTAAGTGCTCACTTTGCAGCTCCGGGGACTGAGGATCCAATTCTGGCCCTGGCCCATGTGGACCCATATGCTGAACCTGGGGAGTTCCCCCAGTTCAGTTCTCTGTCTGTCTCTGTATCTCTCTCTGTCAAAAATTAATAAAATTAATAAATAAAACTTAAAAAAGAAATCCGTTTACATGAGCTCTCACGGCCGGGTCGTGTGTTGCCCGGCCCTTCCCGGAACCTGTCCCGTCACGGGCCCATTGCCTCCTGACCCGCTCTTGTCTCCTAGGTACATCCCCACGGCCGCTGCGTTCGGAGGCCTGTGCATCGGCGCCCTGTCTGTGCTGGCCGACTTCCTGGGCGCCATCGGCTCCGGCACCGGGATCCTGCTGGCCGTCACCATCATCTACCAGTACTTTGAGATCTTTGTGAAGGAGCAGGCTGAAGTAGGCGGCATGGGCGCTTTGTTTTTCTGAGTGTGCGTGGGAAAACACATTGTTTTTGTCAAGTGCCGGTTCCCCTTCTCACCCGTTTACTTTCCCGTGCTGACAGCCCCATTTCTGATGGGCGCTGAGCTGAGCCTGTGTGCAGCATTAGGACCAGCTGCCTTAAGACTCCAGTTTACGTGATTCGGCAGAGCACGTGTGCACTGTTGCCCCTGACGCTGGAAACCGTGTGCAGCCGGGACGCTGGGGTGGTAACGTGGCTCGGTTTTGCACACAACGTTCAAGAGTGTTCCCCCCACTTGTTTAAAAATATATGTTGTTCAAATTGCCACTTTCCAGTGTTTTGGGGCTTATTTAATGAGTTCTGGGACATTTCTATCTAATCTATATTTTAGATATTACTTTTTATACTTTTTAAGCTCATAGTGTCCATGCTCCACCCCTCCCCCTTTAGTTGCTACTCCTCACAGCAGCCGCTGGTCCCGATGGGCAGTCACGCCTCAGAATGGCTTCCGTGACCAGAAACAGTGTGGGCATGGCTGCTGCTCTGCCCCTGCCCACAGTGCCCGTGCGGCGGGTGCCGCTGTACTGTATAGCCACACCCCGGGCTGCAGGCCACCCAAGAAGGGTTCCAAGACACTGCCCATTTGTTCTCGACCCAACTCACAAGCGGTGTCTGGTTCGGTGGGGTGATCAGTGGTAACTCGTGCTGGGGAGCTGTGGGCACCATTGTCCTTCACCTCAGCAGCACGCGTGTGATCAGTGGATGATAAACCTTACTTAACACAGCTGTTTCAGTCGTGTTGGAAAAATAAAAATCTCTATTGAATGCTCTGCATGGGTTTCTTAGATTCATTGTGTTCATACAAAATCCACCCCAAGATGCTTCTTGTAAGCGGTTGAGTGTAATTTGTGTTTAATGCTGAAATACTGAGGACAGTGACCCACTTAGGTTACTTGGTTATGTGACTAACATTTGGAAAGAACAGGAAAACAACAGTCTCAAGCAATATCCCAGCCTCCATTTGAATTTATCAAAAATACTCATTTTTTTAAGTGTGTGCTGGATTGTCTAAAAAAGAGAAAACGTATTTGGAAGACATCCTGCTCAGATAGTTGTCCATCCGTGTTCACCTTCGCAAGTGCAGGAAGTGCAGGGACAGGCAGGGGTTAGAGGTCACCCCAGGAGGCAGAGTGGGTCTCAGCCCCGTGGGGACAAGCTACAACCTCGTCTCCTGCTGCAGATGGAGAGCAGTGACGAGGGACATCATAGGACCTGCTCCTTGAGGCCCAGGGACACGGGTTAAGGCCTCTGGAGAATCCTGATGCCCACGTTTAAAAAGCAGGGGTGACAGGTACAGGGGAGCCCACTGTCTGCAAGCTGTTGGGGCTTCACTTGCAGTGTTTACGGGGTGAGCAGACAGCCCTGGTCCCGTATGTACTCATTCCTTGTTGAAGAATGATTCAGAAATCTACTTTTGCTCATAAAACGGTCTCTGGAAAAGACAGTGAGCTGTGGACAAATGAACTAAATTGGAGCGTCTGTGCTGTCAGTGTGCTGGTACCCCCTGGTTCTGAGGGGCCTGACTGACCCAGGCCCAGGGTTGCGCTCATGGTGCAGGGCAGGCCGGTGGGAAGCACAGACCCGCCAGGGCCGGGCTGAGAAGGGGAACCCTGGAGCTGCTCCAGGCCGGTCAGGACACGACATGGCCCCGTGGGCCCGGGTGACAGGGCTCCAGGTGCTGTGTGAGCTGGGAACAGCCCACGTTCCCGTGAAGGTCCTCGTGCTGGGTTTCAGGTCCTCGTGCTGGCTGACCTTGCCGGCTACACTCACGGCGTAACACCATGACGAGGATGCCCGGCCACGTCCATCTCATTACTTTTGGGGACCTTCAAGTACTTCTCTGAGGTAAGGTTAGGAAATGCGATTCTAAAGCGCGTCCTTACGCTTAACCTGTTTCCTGTTAAAAAAAGGGCAACCCAATGTGTTAATTGCCCATAAACGCGCTCATTGAGGCTACGGCAGATCTGACGGGTTTTCCACGCGAACGTAGAACGTGAAAGCTGTTCTTGGAGTTACTTCTACACAGAACTTGCCTCTAATCATAGCGTAACAGAAACACACGTGCTGACCGCTGTCTGGTGATGTGCTGCATGCATAGGAAAGCTACGTGTTCCAGGACCTGAAATCTGCGTGATCTCGGTTACCGTAAACGCCGCATGTCAGTGAGGGCTGCAGCCTACCGGTGCTTAGAATCTCACATGAGCACAAGCATTGGTGGTTGCTTTTATTTTCTGAAAAAGCGAACTGCAGATCTACAGAGCTGAACGCAGAGTCTCATGAAGGTGGGCTGGTGGTCTCGGGTCCGTAAACAGGGCTGCTGTCGCCGGGCCTTAAAATTTCAGGAAGGGCACTTCGAACGGCTTTGTGCTCACGTGTTTCAGTGCCAGGGCGTAGCAGTAGACCCTGGCATCCACTGTCACGTGGTCTTCAGCCACCAGAGCTAGAGGGGGCAAAGGGCAGAGTCAGTGCGGTGAGAAATGGCAAGGCCCTTCCCATTCAGCCACGGTGACCGGGCGCCCCGATGGGCCAGGACCCGCGCCCAACACCGTGAGCTGCCCTGAGACGTCTGATGCCTCACGGGTCTGACTGCAGTGGGGACAATAAAGGACGTAGAAGCTGGATCCCGTTTCCTGCGTGAGATGAGAACAAGTGAACATGAAGACCGGCAGGCACGTGTACAGAGGCAACGTGTGTGTGTTGAATCAGGAAACGCTTTCCAGATCCAACTGCTATAATGCTTCCTGGGCAGCTCACTGTCGGGCTTTGCTTCTGTGAGACTATATCACGGCGAGTATTCAGCCCCTTATTTGGGGACTCGTGTTTTTCCCACGGCAAGGGGACACGTATTCTCCCCACACCGGTTAACCAGGGGCACAGCAGGGCCAGGATTCTGCGGATGAGATGGCGGAACCCCACCGCGAGGGGCTTCCCTGAGCACGTGCCTCCCTCAGACCTCCCGTCTCCTGTCCTCCCAGCCCCTTCCTCAGCAACAGCATCAGGACACTGACCCTCGAAGGCGAAGGCAGGGTCACGTCCTGCAACTGCACTGAAGGTGGCTGGCAAGCGCTGAAAGCTATTCCCTGCAGCAAACTGAACGTCCAATACCGCGTCCAGCTTCTCGCGTGTTAGGGGAACAAGTGTGGTTCTAGTGAAGCTCTCAGAGTGAACTGGCTCTCTTGTCCCTCCACCCCCCACGTATCTCTCTCTTGCTCGACACTTCCCCTCTTCTTAGGCCAAAAGGGAGGTTAAAAGTAGGTGGCAGGGAGAAGGAATTGTCTTAGTAACTTTTTTAATATATAAGAAATGGTAAAAGAGGCAGCATGTCACATGTGAGCACTTCTGTGCCATGTTATCCCATTCATTCTTTTCCTTCTGCTTCCTCAGAGGCAGGGCTACCCGTCGTCCCTGTTCATGAGAAGAGCGTAGAGGCCGTGAACGTGCTTAGCGCTATGACTTACACCGGTTGGCCCAGCCTCAGATCACGGGGCACCCACCCCGGGCAGCCACACGTCCCCCGAGGAGGTGCCTCAAGAGTGAGGCTTTGGCTCAGGCTGAGGATTTCTGACCTGGAACCTGGAAGTGGTTTCCCCTGCGGTCTAGTTTTAACAAATTAAACCAGGAACATCAACTTACTGGGAATCTGAAATCGCAGCAGTTTGTGAAAGATCTGCTTTTCAGATCAAACACACAGCAACCATTAGAGATACAAATGTTACAGCCACTGGTCCCCATGGGAGGAGGGAGGAGAATGCTCTCAAAGCTCCAAGGTCATTGTGGGATGAAAGTGAAACGAGTGAGTGTGGACGTCCCCAGCGGCGTGAGCAGCTCCTTGAAGTGCCCCTCCCGCTATAGAACACCCGCCTGTGGTTACAGCCTCGTTACACACTCACTACATGGCATCAGCCTGTCAGCCTATAGAAGGTACTGCCGTGTTTACATTCATAGAAGGAATGGTGTTAAGTTCTCCTTTTATACTCTGCGCAAAGAACCATCCAACGTACTGGCTAGAGACCCAGCTATGAGATACCTCCTGAGGCCCCTGTTGCCCTGGGTTAAGGTCTAAGGCGTCGAGGCGTTCTGGCTGACAGCGGGACTCCACTTGACTTCCAGAGAACAAAACAGCGTTCACCTGACACGGAATGTTCTGCTCATGTTTCCAAACTCTGCCCCCGGAAAGGACTATTTCTGGTCAACTGCCGTTTTGGAATAGCTTGTCGGTATTTGACTTTAATGAGGGAATATGTAAGGAAAGAGAGTTGTAGTTGGTGCCCCTTTGCTGGGCGTGCGTGGGGATGGAAAAATAGGGGACACCAAGTGACCATCTGCAGAATGCTTACCTTCGAGCCTCTTCAGCAGGTCGTTCTTTGGCAAGGAAATTACTTCCACAAACTCTAAACAAACACAGTGCACGTGAAAGCAGAGCCAATGAGCAGGGGACGACCTCCCAGAACAACCCAGCGCGCCTGGAGCCGTCACCGGCGTTGCTCGTGGGCTGCCACTGGGGGTGAATGACATACCTCCGTCTCCTGGAAATGAACAGAAGGGAGCCCAGGTGAGCACGGCCTGGGCGGCTGCACAGGACACATCCCTTGTGCCAGACACGTGAAAACGGCACGAGGGGAGGTCAAAGACACACACTGACGTGCCCACAAGAGGAAGGAGACAGACGGCCGGTATCCGCTCCTGGTGACAACAGGAACCCTCTGCAAAGGACCATTATTCTCACCCATCAAAAGGTGGCCCCGTCACTTGCAACGTCAAAACCATTTTATGCAAAAAGTAAAAATAAAATAACTACGTGACACACTTCCACCACCGCGTAGCCAGGGCTCGCTCACCGGGCTTGGGCTTGGGCCGCACGTTCTCAGCCTCGTCTCCATTAATCGTCACGGTCACCACGTGTGTGGTGCAGTTGGACAGACCCGGGTCCAGACACACGGCTGTGGAGAGAACCAGACGGACGCTGTTGGTTCCGTGACGTAAAACGTCTCCGGGGGGGAAGGCGGGGCCTGTAGCCCCCATGCACCCCAGCCACTCAGCACGTGGTCGGTGGTAAGGGCCTGGGGCAGACGGCGCCCAGCACGAAACGTACGTTCTAGACAGAAGCACGTGGATGAAGGGGGCACAGGACCAAGCGGCCGCGTGCGGCCCAACAATCTGCCATCTCAAAACAAGATTTCAGCATGATTTTTTTTTTTTAGCTCGTCAGCTGTCACGCGTGTGTCTTACGTGTGGCCCAAGACTGTTCTCGCCATCCGTTACAGCCCAGGGGAGCCAGAAGGTTGGACACCCCTGTGCTGAAGCTTAGGATGTGGGGACCGGGAGGCGGTTTGATGTTAATTCGCCACCTGCAGGTCTGTGCGGCTGGAACGTGCTGCCGGGGGAGGGGAAGGCAGGTTCCCAGGCGGGCAGATGCTGACATCTGACGATTTCCCACCAGCACATCAGCCAAGGTAAGAGCCCCCAGAACCCTGACCGCGAAGAACATGCCGAGACCCCTGCGCCCGGCTACGTTTCGTGAACAGGGTGGCACAGACCTGGAGAGCATTCGGCGACATCCCCTCTGTAGCCGGTCTCTTCTTCCAGCTCCCGCAGGGCCGCTGCCTCTGGGCCTTCGTTACCATCTATGAGGCCTGCAAGTTCAGACCACCCGTGAGGTGGGGATGGCAGTCTCCTCCCAGCCAGCTGCCGCTGAGCTGCGTGTGCACGTGAGGAGAGCTGGGAACGCGGGGGCTTAGTGGGCAAGACTGAGGTGCAGGACATCAGCAAAGTCCTGGAACAGCTTTGAAGGCGGCCGCTCACAAACCCGGGACCTTTCCCAAAACACGAGGGAACGTTTCTTGCAGCCTTTTCCTGAGCTTGTTGGCTATCGTTGGCGTGTTTTACGTGGGGCCTGGGGAAGCCACGCAGCTGGTCTCCCGTGGTCTGTGGGTGCAGGTCAGGGGTGGGGGTGCATTTCCACTGCTGGGTGTTCTCTCCCGAGAGCACGAGGGGCAGGCCGGACCCCGGGTGCGGTGACCCACCTGCGGGGAACTCCAGGCAGTAGCCTCCCATGGGCGGCCGGAACTGCTTCACCAGGACCACGCACTCGTAGTGCAGCGTCCTCTGCAGCACAGGCACGATCGTCACAGCTGTCGCCAGGAAAGACCAGGGAGGAGGACCCTGAGGCGGCGGCGCGTCTGCAGCCCGCTTGCGGAAACCCCGTCGACTACGGCACGCTGCCCCCCAACACCCGCCCACGCGTCTGCTGCTCACCAGAGGAGGCTAAGAGCTACAACCCCGTAAAAAGCAGGACAGGCGGGATGGACGCGGGGGGACCACAGCCCTCCCACCCAACCTGCCCCAGACCAGCGGGGCGCTTCCCACCGGTTCCGCGTGCTCAGGCCTGGCAGGGAGAGCAAGGGAACCAGCGGTCGTGCCCTCACTCCGTGTCCTCTCCACCGTCCACGGTGCAGAGCACGGAGCAGTCAGGTCGTCTCCCCGCACCCTCGGCCCAGGACACACGGGATTTCTGCAGGTTGTGACCTCTCGACACTGCGTGTGGCCTCAGGACAGAGACCTGTGCCTGGCCGTCCACGCGGCTTCCCCTTGAAGCCGCTGCCCGGAGCTCGGATAAGGGGGGCCAGGAGCCCGATCAGGAAGGCCTGAGGTCCCACAGCACCGTGAGGGGGGGGAGCCAGAGGGGCCCTGAGCGAGGACCTGCAGGGCAGCCCCCTGCACGCGGCCTGAGGGGCGTGTGCGACCCGCCCCCCCACACCCCCTCCTGCGGCCGCACGAGCTTGGCACGCGTACCATCAGCCGACTGTCCTGCCCTGGTTGTGCGCTTCACCGTCTCCCACGTCCTGTTCAGTTGGGAGAGAAAACACAAGCATTAGCGACGCAGAGGGGACCGTCCTTGGTTCTGAATGAGCCGCGAGAACTTTACAAACACAAAGCGTGCAAAGGGACCTCCCACGACCACAGCCCCACAGCTTCCGGAAGCTGCCACGGAGCACCAGCCCCCCCGCCCCCAGCCTGCCACTCGCGTGGCCTTGCGGATTGACTCTCCGAGCCGTCGCCAGGAATCCTTGTACTAGGATCCGGAATGCACAGGGTGGGCAGGCGGGTGGGTCCCACTCCCCCCGGCCGGGAGGCAGTGTGTGCACAGTCAGCCCCACGACAGTCCCCGTGGGGCTCTGCACAGCGAGACCGGGAGAGCCCCTTGTGTGAGAACTGCCCGCACGCTGTGGCTATCTCAGCCCTGTACCCAGGTTCTTACGGGGCAGACGTGTCAGAAGGGACCTGCGGAAATCGGGATGGCCGATGACCCTGAGCTGCCAGCCGTTAGTAGCAAGAAGCCAACCACACACCACACACGGCTGTGAGTCGGGGACACAGGTCGGAGGCAACAGCACCTGGGCCGCAGGGCTCGGCTGCCTCTCACGCTCAGTCCTAAAGACCGGGGACAGCGCTGGGCAAGTCCCAGCCCAGATCCACTGAGTCGGGGAGACAGACGGCGGCATCGGCACAGTGGTTGCGGTGAGGTCCATCTGCGGTCTTGAGTCACCCCTTACGAGCAAGATACAAATGTGTTTGTAAGAGACCCGAGAACCTGGACACCCCAGGGGGGACTCAGGCACCCACTGGGCTGAGGCAGCAGCCCCACGGCCTCCATGCGGCTGCTGTCGCCTGGGTAAAACAAGGGAGTTACCAATTGTGGATCCTTTTTGTTTGCCTGTTTGGCTTTCTTCCCTCTTAGTTAGCACAAGCAGCAGGAAGGGCCACAAGGTGGCTTCCCTTGTGCATGTCACAAAGGGGCAGGCCGCCCGCTTCACGCTCACATGTCCTCTTCCAGGAGCAGACGGTGAACAGAGGGTCCTCTGGCTGCTGCTTTGTCACAGCGCACCTGCTGCACAGCAGGTGACAGGACACCGTATCAGGTCCTAAGCCCGCCGCACAGCAGGTGACAGGATGCCGTATCAGGTCCTAAGCCCGCCGCACGGCTATGACAGGACGCCGTATCAGGTCCTAAGCCTGCCGCACGGCTATGACAGGACGCCATATCAGGTCCTAAGCCTGCCGCACGGCAGGTGACAGGACGCCGTATCAGGTCCTAAGTCCGCCGCACGGCCGTGACAGGACGCCGTATCAGGTCCTAAGCCCGCCGCACAATAGTGACAGGACGCCGTATCAGGTCCTAAGCCCACCGCACGGCAGAGCCCCTGTCCCGAGCCTGACGCGTGTGAGGTGTGGCCCACGGCAGGCCTCCCTAGGACACTGGAGGTGAACACGCCATAAGAAGGCGTGTAAGACGAGGCCCCACCCGCACACGGCTGAAGCAGGCTCTCTGCAGGTGCGACCGCGTGAGTGTTCTGCAGAGAGCCCCCCGAATGGCAAAGGGTCCTGCCGTGTGTCCCCGAGGCCGGCGCTGGCAGGAGGAAGGTGTCAGGTGAGGAGGGGGCGCGAGCCAGCAAGTGCTCGGTAGACTGACGCATTAGGGTTCTATTCTGCGGCGTCGGCGTCAGCGTCAGCATCCGAGGAGAGGGAACCGGATGAGGTCACCAGAAGGTGGGTTCTGACCCGTCCACATCTGCACACACTGAAGTCCATTAGAACACACTGGCTGCCCAAGGGCCCGCGTGGCCACACTTCCGCGTCCCCTGTTTGGCTATTCCGTTGTGCACATCACACGCACGCTACACGGTAGCTACACTCTCCCTTGTGCGGCGGGACCGTGCTGAGCTCAGCTGCTCTGGGTCCGAATCTAACGGGGCTACAGCCGTCTTGCCTCCGTGGCGCGTAGATACGAGCGTCACCAAACATCGTTCGGTGGCTGCCCAGCCCCGGCTCCTGCCCTGACCACTGACGCGTCTCCTCCCAGAACAACGCTCTCGTTCCTCCAACGAGTAAACGGGAGCCTTTACGTCAATGGATTTATGTCATCTGCTCTAGATACGTCTACTTACATTTTCGTATCTTCTCGTTGGTCTATTCCTTTTTACATTGCTCTAAGTAAATGCTTAGTCTCTTTTAACTCATTCCCCCCCCCGCCGCTGCTATTTCCAATACAGAAAGTCTAGAAAATAAAAGAAGGTGACTCACACAGCTGCCATTCATATTTTGCTCCTTTCATTTCATGTTATTTGCAGAATTTAAAAGCATATTTGGAGATGCTGGGATAGCTCAACATTTAACTGCGAGGTCCGGGGATCGCATCCCAGCCCCTGCAAACCCACATGCTGAACGGCGGCCAGAGGTTCTCGCCTCCCACACGGGAGGCCCTGGGTTCGGTTCTTGCCCCACACGGCCTCACACCCACCTGTGTGGCGTGAAACCACGTCACAGCTAATGCTGTGCAACTATGGAGGCTTCTCTCTCATCTTCTCTCAAATAATAAATCTTTAAAAAAAATAGCCTATCTCCAATTTTGTATTGTGTTTACTTACTAACTTTTCTCATATCACTGGGTGTTGTTCATAATCTGCTTCATAAATGCATGAGTAGTTTTACCAAATACACTGTAACCATTAATTGTTTTGCAAGTGGCTGGGTTGCCTTCGGTGTATTTTTTTGTCTTTTTAAGTTCTGACAGACACTTTTCAGGCCCACATCTGACTCCAAATGGGTTTCCTAGCAGCGCCTCTGGCCCGTTCTCGCCTGGCCCCCCACAGCACAGTGGCGACGGGTAAACGCCGGGAGACGCTTCACGCCACGTTCTGTTTCCTCGTTTACATTTTCACGAGCAAGACGTGAGCTTACGACTTTTACCTCAAACCCACAATGCTTCCTCTTTAACGCTTCTTGTGCGGAGCGTAGGGTCGGTCTGCCTAGAAGGAAGCAGCCTGGGCTGTGAGTCACGTTGCTGGTTTGCCGGCTTACATTATACTCATCCCCAGAGGCTCAGACTCGCTGTCCTGTCCTTGGGCACAAGGGTGTTAAAACAGATTTCTGACCAGGCACTGCCACTAACTGACACCAGAATTCCACTCAGGCCTTGAAAGTGACCCAAACATTCTGACGACGGGACCACAGCTAAACCAGGCTCTTTGACGTAGGGTTTACCGTGAGGAAAATACCAAAGTTGTGCCAAAGAGCGGAGCCCCCGAGAGCCCCAGCGCTCAGCACGTCACAGAAGACATCAAAGGCCTACCTTGTTTTACCCATGGGATCCCGGTACATTGTTTTTTCAAGCTTGACCCATCTTCCGGCCGCAGTTACCTAGGAAGGAGATCAGACGATGAGCTGGGGGACTTTCAAACCAAGCTCTTGTGTGTTTAGAAGCCCCCCGCCCCCCAGTTTCATTTCCCTCCCCACAACTCACGTCCACGTTCTCAGCTGAGGGCACTGAACGCGTTTTCCTGTTTGGAGGTTTGCGGGGAGCTCTGAGAGGTGGGGAGACGTGACACCCCCCGCCCCCGGAACCCCGGGGTGTGGGGTGGGGAGGGCAGACCGGGGAGAAGTGGAATAGGGTCACCAGGCTAAGGGGCTCTCTGGGGTATGGCCCGCGTTCTGGCTGCTGGCCTGGCAGCAGACGGTGGGGAAGCCAGGGCCAGCAACAGGGCTTCCCAGGAGGACACGCGGGTCACCCCCCGCCTCCGAGAGGCGGCCCAGGACCGTTCTGCCCGCCTGCACCCTCAGGGGTGGAGGTTACCAGGACTGACCCACGGCACCACCGCACGGACAGGGAAGTGTCGCCCTGGACGTGAACCAGTAGGTGCTGCTGAGTCCTGTCTGCCGGCCCGTCTATCTATGGGTACCGGGGAAAGCTTTTAATCCAAAAGAACTGCAGGGAGGCCGGGATGGCTCAGCTGGTGGAGCGCTTGCCTTGCAACCACGAGGTCCAGGCATCGAATCCCAGCCCCGGCCGTGCAAACCCATGTGCTGAACTGCAGCCCAGCCGGTAACCACAGGGATGGCGGTGAAGGTTCTCGCCTCCCATGCGGAGGCCCCCAGTTCTGCTCCCACCCTCCAGGGCCCCACATCCACCTGTGCTGAATGAAACCATGTTACAGCTAATGATGTACAACTATGGAAGGGGAAGGGAAGAGAAAAAGCAGGTTTTACCTCCTCTGAAATAACGGACTGTTTGGTATTTCCAGAAGAATCCACCGGTTCTGGGTTCTCCATTCTCAAGCCAGCCGGGCGTTCACGCTGCGGACAACGGGGCGTATTCAGGCCGCGTGCGTTTTTCTGGACACACCTGTGTTAGGGGCCACATGGGTCAGAACACTGAAATGGTTACCTGCGAATCGGTCACAGATCTGGGGGAGACGTCCCATGGAGAGGCCACTCCGTGTGGCAGTAGGTCACTCTTAGATCTGCCACTGTTCTGTTCTCCTAAATATTTGCGTCTTTCCCCCACAAAACCAGAAGGGACTGACTGCAGAATCGTGGATCTCTGTACTCCCTAGCTCACCACCACACGCTGCAACGTTCCGTTCCATTTACTTCTGCTCTGAAAATGAATCTCTCAAAGCAGCGCTCCCAACTAAACCACTTAGCCAGGAACCTTTTTTGAGAAAAAAACACGAAACAATGTATAATCCTGGGTAGGTGGGGGGGGGGGGGCGGGAAATGTCTAACTCCAAACCGGCAGGGGAACTAGCAATTGTTCTAATGCGTCCCAAAGAGGCCTGTAGTCTGGGCTCCTACCTCTCCAACGTGCACGTGGCTTCCAATGCCCAGGAAGCCGTGCAATGGGAAGGATTCCCCTGAAACGTGCGCCCTTGCACGCCCGCCTGGGACACGGCCCGGGATGCCAGGGGGCCAGGGCTGGGGTCTCAGCAGCTCGCCCACCGCTCTCCAACCATTCAAATCGGACTTTCCTCACCGGCTCCTTCCTAACGCCCCCCTGACACGTCATTTCGGGAGGAGGAGGGAACACACAGGTGACAGTGTCACGAGGGAGGGAAGGGGAGACGCGTGCATCGGTCCAGGTCTGGTATGGCAGCACGGCAACGGAGACGGATAGAAAGCAAAAAGCAAAACCACCCTGGCTTTTTAGCCGGGCTGCTCCTTTCATGCACGGCTGGAACGGACCAACTTGCTGCTCCCGGGCCTCCCAAGCGGTGCTCCCCCTGGGATCACACAGATGGGGCTCCTTCCCTCTCACGACCCCCACCAGGACGGAAGAGGGCCCCCCACCCGCCCCGCAGCAGATGCCTCGGCCACTGCCCTCCAGGGACGGTGCAGCCGTGGCGCCCCCGGGCTCGCCCCTCCGCGCCCGTCGCCCCCTCGCTGCTCCCCGGAGGGAACGCGCACGCGCGGGGCCGCTTGCACGCTCCGGGTGTGCTCCCCTCCCGAGGAGGCCTTGTCCGTGCCCCAGGCCCGTGCCCCATTACCTACTCCTTTGGGAAGAGGCACGAGAGGAGGACAAGCACAGCCCCGAGGGTGCAGGCTCCAGCGAGGACCGCGCTCCTGCTGCTGCTGCAGACTGCCGGGCGCGGCCGTTATAAGAGGCGGAGACACGTGTCCGCTCCCAGCACCCGTAGGAGCGCCCGCGGGTGACGTCAGCCCTGGGCGATGGCCTTCCGGGGCAACGCGCCCGGCCGTTATAAGAGGAGGACACGTGTCCCCTCCCGGTACCCGTAGGAGCGCCCGCGGGTGACGTCAGCCCCGGGCGATGGCCTTCCGGGACAACGCGCGCGTCCGGGTGAGAACGCGGAGCGTGCACGTCTCCCAGTCCCCTTTCTGGACACCACCACCAACCTCGTTACCCCTCTGTGTTCGCGCGTGTGCATGTGTGTTTGGGACATGGACAGCGTGCCCCACGATTCTCCTCCCCTGTCCCGTTTCCTGTCCCTTCCTCTTCATTCCGGCGACCGGAAGTGTCCCTGTGGCAAAGCAGCTCAGCGGGCACTTCCGGGGAGCGAGAAGAAGGGTTCCGGGGAGGGGGCGGGAAGCGGACGGCGGGACGGCGGCGGCAGGTGGAGGATGAAGAAGGAGCAGGTGCTTCGCTGCCAGTTCTCGGCGTGGTACCCGCTGTTCCGAAGCCGCACCATCCGGAGGTAGGCCGCGAGGGCGCGACGCCGGGGCGGCGGGCGAACGGGAGCCGCGGCGCCGGCGGCGACCCCCACACCCACCCGCAAGGACAGGCCTCACAGGGCCCGGGTGGGAGCGCCAGGGCCGGGGCCTGCGGTGGGGAGGCGAAGGCAACCCACCGGCGTTCGCCGCGGGGTCTTGTTGCGTGTCAGCGAGCGTGCTGGGGGGGGGGGGGGCGCAGGGGGCGGTTCAGAGGTCAAGAGGTCAGAGGTCGGCGCGCGGCGGGCCGGGCCGGTGGAGACGTGGGAGCTCCCCGTCGCCGCTGTTGGACTCGCTCGTGATGGGAGGTGACCCGTGGCCCCCCGCCCGGTGAACTTAATTACTTTTTTTTAAGATTTATTTTACTGACTTTTGACAGAGAGAGAGAGAGAAGGGGGAGGGCCCAGAGCAGTCTCCATAGCTGACAGCATTCGTTTTCCATATAGTTTCACTCCACAGGTGGGCACAGGGCTGTGCAGGGCAGGAACTGGGCCGGGAGCCTCTGCATAGGCCCCGGCAAGAACTGAACTGGGGGCATACCCCAGCTTAGCGTGTGGGTCCACATGGGCCGGGGCCGGGATTCGATCCTCTGGTTCCAGGTCTGCAAAGGAGCGCTTAACCCACTGAGCCATCCCGGCTCCCCCAACTTAATTACTTTCAAGGAGTGACACAGACCCCACCTCAGCTTCTGTGCTGAGGCCAAGGCATGGCCGTGTGCATCTTAAGCCTGAACTCAGAGCAGTTGCCGACATGTTGGTGGAGACGCTCACGTTCTGTGTGAGGGCGCGCCATCGGGGAAAATGGGGGGACAGCGTTTGTTTTCTGGTTCTCAGGCCCGCCAGCCTAGGACTCCATGCCCAGCCTGCAGGGCAGGCAGAGGAGTCACTGTCTCCTGCCATCCCAGGGGACGTAGGCAGGGCAGCCAGGAGGACACCCCAGATGTCCCCAAGCAGCCCTACCGTCTGGAGCAAGATGCCACCATGAGCTCTCACTCACCCCAAGAGAGATCAGAGAACCACCGGGCGGTGCCCCCGAAACATGTACTCGTTTTCAGAGCGGTCCCCCATTCACGCATTACCTCTCGGAGTTGAACTGAATTACGGGAGCCATGTGTCCCTAAGACATTGGTTCAAAAGGTGGCGTTCATCCTACGAACACTACTATCGCCAGGCAGGACAGTCAAAGAAAACAGCGGAATCATGGTTGTCTGTGGAGGAGCACAAGACCATTTTGAAGTGGTGTTGGAAATTCAAGAACATTGTGGAAGTATGATGACCATGGAGGCGTGGGTGTGCAACAGAACCTCCCACACGCCTAACAGTTGCACGCAGGCGGGATAAGTTTGAGACGCACAGTCAATTGAAATAGCATCTGCAGCAATCCAAGTGGACACTGTGGTCAACGTCGCTCAAGCAGTAGTTCCGTGTAATCAGAAGTGTCTGGACGCTGACGGTCACCACGTTTGAGTATCTCTTGTCATTGGAGACGTCAAACATGACTTGTATTCTTTTGTTATCGTTGTATATCCAGTATTGCATTTGAATCATTTTTTTCTTTCTTAGAACGTGGATACATTTTTTGGCGCCCTCTGCCTATCCAGAAATATGACTTACTGTACTTTGCCTCCCCCACCGTCCCCCTTCAGCTAGATTGCCACGAATGTAGGTATCAGCTGTCCCTACCTTTTCATTCTGTGCTTTTGGTGCAGAGAGTGCATGCAGAGAGGGAAACATGCTTGAAATCCTGAGGGGTTGGAAGAGCCTGATGGGGTTACTCACAAGACAGCGCTGTTCCGTCTCGTTCGTGCGTAGAATCTGCTTGCTGTCATCCATGGTGTAGTGCAGGGGAGAGAGCAGCACAGAGGACACTCTGCATTTGGTGATGGTCACGGTCACACCAAAGCCAAAGCTAGATCTTCAGCCGCAGCCGCGGACATTGCCCCCTCATGCAGAAGTTAGCTTCCTACGCACCTGCCAGTTCTTTGTTACCTTTGCATAGGTGAGGTAGGCGTTGGGTCTGAGGTGATGCTAGAGTTGTTTAGTTTGGGTTGCTGTGAGATAAGCTATGTTTGTGAACCTGCCAGACATTTTCACACTTGAGTTCGTTTGAACCTGACGTTTGCTTTCCGTGGAGACACCTTTAGTAAGCGGTGGTGTAGATTTCCTTTGCCTTCAGCGGAATGCTGTGCTGGTTAAGATTGGACTCTGTCTTCAGCGCCATGTGCCTGGTTTTCCGTTTTTGTTCTGTCAGCATCTTGAGTAAATTGCTTAATCTCTCTAAGCCCCATCTGGAAAATTGAGAAAATAATAGGATTGTCGTGGGAATTATACGAGATGCAGTGTTTAAAATGCTTGCCACTCTGGCCTATAGCAGACACACCAGTGTACTGCTTATTGTTATAGTTTTGGACTTAATCAAAGCTCTATGGGAGCAAAATAGTTTTAGTTGACTTTATACCATACGTATAAAGCTGAGTGAAAAATCAGGGAAGAGGTGGGATTTTCTGAACAGTCCACCACCAAGCTGTTCTTTACTCTGTGTTCAGTAGGTTCATGGTGATGTCACTAACAGATGGCAGGGCACGCCTCCACAACCCGGGCACCCTGTGGAGTTGTGCTTGCTTGGTCACTGTCATCATCCATTTTATTGCTGAGAGAACCTATTTTAGCTTTTTATTTATTTATTTATTTGTTTTTGACAGAGAGAGAGAGAGATACAGAGACAGAGAGAGAACTGAACTGGGGGAGCTCCCCAGTTCAGCATATGGGTCCGCACAGGCCGGGGCCGGGACTCGATCCTCGGTCCCCGGCACTGCAAAGTGAGCGCTTAACCCACTGAGCCATCCCGACTTCCCCCTATTTTAGCTTTTTTTTTTTTTTTTAATATATTTTTATTTATTTTATTTATTATTGACAGAGAGTGAGAGAGAGATACAGTGACAGATACAGAGAGAGAACTGAACTGGAGGAGATCCCAGTTCAGCATATGGTTCCGCATGGGCCGGGGCCGGGATTCGATCCCTGGTCCCCGGCGCTGCAAAGTGAGCGCTTAACCCACTGAGCCATCCCGGCTTCCCCTTAGCTTTTGACTCAGCATTATTATTTGGTATTTACTGATCATGGTTCAGAGATGATAAGAGTAAAAGGACTTTTTTTGGCAATTCTAGAACTTCAACTCCGGCTTAAGCACAATTGACTAGAAGACTCGGGCCATCGGCTTTCCCTTGCGAAGTCTCTTTCTTTCCTCAAGCTTGATGATTTTGCAGAGTCCCCTTCTAACTCTGAAATTCCTTCAGAGCCACTTACCTGAGTCTCTTATCAACTTGATGGTGTAGGTCCTTTTACCTCCACCAGTTAAACCTCATTGGATGCTCGCCTGTTAGTGGATTTCATTGATGGATGTCAGCTCCTCTCTGACAGTCGCATTAGCTTTGTGTAACATGTGCCTGGCAGTGACTTGTGTGTGGCTTTGATCTTTGGGGTACTTTTTCCTCTGAGTTTTGGTAGCACTTGGTACATCTTGGTCCAGTACTTACCATATGGGACTGTGATTTTTTTCTTTTATACCTCCCCCCCCTCCCCTCCCTTCATGGCTTTGCAATCTTAATGGAATCACCTTGGTGTCCTCCTTGTTTTACATGACATAGTGCAAGAGAATGTCCTGAGGGTGACGTCAGAACTGTGACCGTAGGACTGGGCAAAGACCCACTTGATGCCAGCTAATAAGACCTATGAGTTGTAAATGCTCCCAGTAGAAAGAATATGCAAAGAATTCAGGATAGCATCAAACAGGAAATAGATGTTTGGAATCCAATCAAGCATTGCTACCTGGAGGGCAACTCCAGTTTCAAATCAGACGTGAGAATTAGTGTAGCTCTGGAAGGATGGACATGAACTTGGGGACTTAGAGACATAGCTGACATAGAAGAGGGCCCTGTGTGCTGTCACCGTGGTCAGGAAGGTTGCCTGGAGTCCCCACCCACATCTCTCAGGCCCAGGGCCCTGGGGAGAAGGGAAACTTCACGCTGTCTTGCAAAGGGCTTCTCTGATTCTCATGGGATGACATCGTTGCTTCAGTGGGTATCTGTAACCCCAGGAAGGACTAGAGTTAAGTACAGTGATGATAATTCATACGTAAGAGTTTTATGGTTTTGCTAAGTTAATTTAATATCTTTAAGAAGTTGCCATTTTGAGGATAATTAGCATATATAAAAAACAGATTAGCCTGGTAGTTCCAATTTAAATTGTGTAGTTGGTCTAGAATTGTGATACACTCAAGTGTATCAGAAAATTTTTTAAGTTTTTAAGTAGTATTGGAATGTTTGCGAGAACCTTACATTTACTATACTCACAGGGTAATTTGCTGTCTTCATAGGAATTAAATATCTGGGAAGGCTTATTTCTTATTAGACAGTTGACATTTAGGAAGAAAATTAAATGGATTATTTTATAACAGAGTTAAAACTTTTAAGGTAACTTTTAAGTTTCAAAGGTGGACTTGAAATTGGTTAAAATGTAGCAGATTTGCAAACAGAGTAAGGTTTGGTAGCTGAACTCTTAAAAGCGTGAAGAACTAGCCTTTGAATGTGAGATTACCACTGATCATTCAAATACGAAAGCAGGCAATGATCTTTATCACTTAAAAAAGCATATGCCTCAGATGTCATAGCGTTTCCTTTAGGCAGAATTTTTTTTTAAATTGTTTTCACAGAGAAAGACAGAGAGAGACAGAGAGAAGGGGGAGGGCCCAGAGCAGTCTCCATAGTTACACATCATTAGTTGGCACATGGTTTCATTCTACACGGGTGGATGATGTGGGGCCACGCAGGGCGGGAACTGAACAGAGGGCCTCCCTGTAGGAGGTGAGAGAACCTTCGCCACCATCCCAGTGGTTAACCGGTCATGCTGCAGTTCAGCGTGTGGGTTTGCACAGGCTGGAGCCTGGAATTGAACCCTGGACTTTGTGATTGTGAGGCAAGTGCTCCACCTGCTGAGCTATCCCGGCATCCCAGAATCTCAAGTCTACTGCCCTCCGTCTTGGAAGGTGACGATGTGCTGTCAACCTTCTGATTCTTTCACTGTGTATCCAGTACGGCTGACAATGCCTGCTGGTCCCTGACTCCCCAGGCCTGTGAGCCCTGGACTCAGAATTCTTTGGAGTGAGTTGCTTTCACATTTATAACTCAAGGCTGCTTCTTAGGATTAGGCCAGCTTTTGTTTCCTTCCCATAAAGACAACTGAGGTAATTTTATGAACCGAATTTACTGCAGTATTTATTCACATTATTCTGATTACTAGTCTGGTGGTGCCACCAAATGTACATCGTTAACATTTCCCAGTTCAAATTTCAAATAAAGGGAAAAAGTAATTAAAAATTTAATTGAGTTGGAATGTCTTTCTCTTTGCTTATGTATGGTCTTTTTAAGTGATGCCTTTTTTGGTATGTGGTTTTTTTTTTTTAGTGTCATTCTTCCACTTCCTCAGAATGTGAAGGATTATTTGCTCGACGATGGAACTCTGGTGGTTTCAGGAAGGTAAAGTATGTCAGAAAACGTGTTTTTAACTTGATTGTAAAGAAATGCTGACTGAATCTCAGCCGTTGCCATGCAAGGTGAACACATTGGCTGTGGGCCCATCCTCTTATTAACTAGCTTTTAGTAGCTTCTGTCCCAAAAAGTGAACTTTTCCTGACATCCCCTTCCAATTCTAAGGCTACTTTTTATATCTCAATACACTGACTGTGTGGTGTCAAAGCCTTTTTCCTGGTTAATTTTTGCTTCATGTTCTTCTAGGGATGACCCACCAGCACACTCTCAGGCAGACGGCGACGGCGAGGCAGAGGAAATACAGGTTGGTTCAGAATGAAATGCTCTGCTCTGTAGACTGTTGTATTCAAGTGACCCCTGAAGCGGGTTCTGACGTTTAGATCTCAGCTTGTGTTCCATGAACTGAGAAGTCACGTAACAATCTCACTTCGGGCCTGTACTTTCATGCACGCATCCTCTGCGTTCAGGAAAAGATGTCGCCTGCACGTACATCGTTCTTAGATCGGAAGCCCAGCACACGGTGTGCACTCATGTTGTGTTTCTGTCCTTTTCTCCACACAGTGGTCGGACGACGAGAACACAGACACGCTCACGGTAAGAGCAGAGCCAGCCTAGGGGACAGCCTATCACTGCTGCCGGGGGCTTGAGCGCTTCAGCCCCTGTGTCTGCGTTCCCGCTTAACCCACCATTTCCAGTATTGTCTTCTGTGTCAGTGCAGGTGCTACTTGGGAGACTAACCTGAACCGTTGGTTACAGGCAAACAGGGCTGCCCCTCTCCCCCTTTCATTACAAAGGAAACGTTTTAAGCGAAACATTTCGCTTACGCTCAGAAAGAAGGGCTCATGCCTCGTATTTGACTCCAAGGTTCCCAGATCTGTGAAACCAAAATTAAAGTGAAAATGAGGGCTGCCTGGGGGAAAATCCATTCATTGTCAGTATAACAAGAACAGTTACGTGGATGGATACTTTTCGGACAGCCCTCTTATATTCACTAATCAAGTATATTTAAGTGGAATAAAAATTAGTTTCTTTTAAGTGAGAATAGAGAAGTTGATGACATTAATCTAGAGCTTGTATAAAAATGTAAAAGTGGATTAGACGTATTCTAGTCTTTCAGCATAAGAGTGCTCTTGTGAAATTATAAAAGCATTTTTTTTTTTTAAAGATTTATTTTATTGATTTTTGTCAGAGAGAAACAGACAGGGAGAGACAGAGAGAAGGGGGAGGACCCAGAGCAGTCTCCATAGTTGACATTAGTTTTTCCATATAGTTTTACTCCACAGGTGGGCACAGGGCTGTGCAGGGCAGGAACTGGGCCGGGAGCCTCCCACATAGGTCCTGGCAAGAACTGAACTGGGGGCACACCCAGTTCAGCATGTGGGTCCGCATGGGCCGGGACCGAGATTCGATCCTCAGTCCTTGGGGCTTCAAAGCGAGAGCTTTACCCGCTAAACCATCCCAGCTTTCCCAATAAAAGCATTTTTAAAGGAATGAGTGAAGTAAAAATGTATTTCTAGAAATACGGTAGATAAGTAAAGCTTCTCACTTAAGGTAATAGTGGAAGGTTTTTATGAAATTCCCGACATATAAAGGCACAATACAGGAAACTGGTTTTAGGGGAAGTTGTAGTCTAATACAATTCTAAAGAAGTAGATACTTCCCTTTATTTTAAGGAAAGAGGTGTGGTTTCCAGGGTGCGAGAACCTAAAGTGGAGATGCCTAAACTGATATATTTCCCACACACTCAGACATGGGGAGTTTGCATGTTTTATTTTACTCTGGATGCCATACATGTCAGGCATTCATTGTTCAGAAAATTCTGTGCAGCTAACGGTCCATGTTACACACCATATTCAGGGCATGTAATGGGTCCTGCGAAGTAGACAAGACGGCTGTGGCTGAATCTGCCATTGGGGAGTTCACAGACCAGTGGGGAAAGATGCCCTAGTGTGGGGGAGATGACAAAGTGCCGTCAGAGCAGAGAGAACAGCTACAACTCGGATCTAGAAATACTTACCAGGATAAGTAATATTTGACCTGGACCCTAAAAGTGGTGCGGATTGTCAATCACAGTTCCTGTTTCTAAACACAGGTAGGTAGGTAGGTAGGTGCAGAAATTAGTATCTAGGAGTGCATGTGTGTCCATTCACCAGACTGTTCGCCAAGGTCTAAAGGCACTGACATGTGACATTGTGGTGGCAGAGGGCACCCCTAGTACCTGGTCTTGGTCTCTACATACTATTCTCCAGGAAAAGGAGTCACAGTCCTGGGGGACGCTCAGGACTGGTCAGGAGAGTGAAGGTGAGCCTGAAACAGCTCGTGTCAAAGTCAGGATGCGATCTCAGGATGCTGGGCACGGACGAAAAGGAGCCAGAAGCCAGCTTGAGTCTGCCCCCACAGGCCAAATACTTGAACGTAGAGAATAGAGTTAGTGGCGTGTAATCAGTGACGAGCTGAGGATCCATAAGCCTGCACTGACACAAGTGATAAAATTCAGCAAGCAGAGTAGAAAAGGGACCAACGCGTAAATGTAGGAGAAACGATGGACTTGGAAGTCACCCCACCGTTTGGCAGCAGTCAGAGTAACAATTGATAAAATAGATGTTAAACCTAGTGGGTGAATATTTGATGAGAAAGAGGATACTTGCATATTCTCAGTTTCTCCACCAAAACTACTTATTAGTTACAAAGGGGAGCATAGTAACTTCACGGTGGAAAACGCCTGGCCACTGAGTGGTGAAAGTTAAGCTTGTCGGGATGTCAGGATGGACAGACGTCCCATGTGTGCTTCCCGATGTGCTCACCGGCGTGAGGGACCCAGATGAGGACGCAGCCAACAAACCGCGCAGTGGGGACGTTGCAGAGAGTAACTACCTGCCTGCACCCTTCAGGAATGCCAGGGTTGTGAGGGTGCATAACAGCGGAGCAGCAGCAGCTACGCTGAAACTTTAAGGTGCTCTAACGACAGGCGCACAGATGCTGCCCGCTAGGGGAGAGCCTCCCATTTTGTAGTTGGGCGCGCTTGGGAGAAGGGAGCGCAAGGGAGACCAGGGCGGGAGGAGCTTCGCCTGCAGTTTCCTTCCCTTAAGACATTTAAAGGTCGGATCAGATATGCCAGATTGTCGAGTATGTAGATCCAGGAACACGGGAATATGTATGTTTTGTATATTTAAAATATTCTATGATTTTAAAAAAATTAAGAAGTGCCCTTTCTGCGGGGGTCGGTGAAGCTGGACAGACGAGTGAGTCCCGATCCCAGAAAGTCCACGGATGTGGTGCAGGTATGGCTTCCTTCCACGTGTAACGGGTGTTAGGCCGCCGGCGTGTCATGCACATTTAAAATCGGCTAGCTGAGCCACACGCTTAAATGATTCCTATCAGTTAAATCTGTTAAAAGATACTTTTCAGAAAAAGGTAGAATCCTGACTCCCATATACATATCAGACTCTTTAACACACGTTGAAGGTTTTATTTGACTCATGAGGGAACCAGCCACATGTTACAACTGGTTCAAAGAGAATCCAAAGAACAGAGACATTTGTAAATTAAATATTGAAATAGTGTACAAATGAGGCAGAACTGGTTTTTCCTCCCTCGAGGGTGGGAGAGAAGAGAAGTTATCAAGAGAGAGTTTTCACGTCCACAGCAGTGCTTTTGGTTGTGAGCTCATCTGCAAGCTGCCAAGCTGTAGGCTAGCTGCAGAGCAGCTAGAATTGGATGACCCAGGAGGGATTTGCGAGTAGACAGTGCTCAGCCTTTCACAGAAGCCGACTTCTCTAATGCTTCGACTTTCTGCAATTTAAATTGGTTTTAGAGTCTTTATGGCAGGGTTTCTTAAAGTTGAATAATTTGAGGGTTTAGGGAGCCTATCACCTCTTTTAAAATGTAATACGTACATTTAAAGCATTCTTTATGTATGAGTTTTGTGGGATAGGAAAATGAAATGGTTTTATCTTTAGAAGATTGAATCCCTGCCTGTCAAATTTGTGTAACTGAGGGTTTATCAGAATTCTTGCTAATGCTGATCTTAGATAAGGTTTTCAATGGAGATAGCTCTGGGGTCAGCAACTTCAGGGGATTATACAGAAGCTGTCTGCTTAGATAGATCATAATTCCTTTAATGGGAGACCTGAATAGAACATAAAAGACTCAAGGCAGTTACTCGCTCTGAAAACTTAAAAACCCAGAGTTTACATTCATATGTCTGAGGCAAACTTGTCCAACCCATGACCCTGGGGCCCCCTGGGGCCCAGGACGGCAATTTTTTTTTTTAGCTCATTAGCTATCGTTAGTGTTAGTGTATTTTATGTGTGGCCCCGGACAGTTCCTCCAAGGAAAGTTTGCACACTAAACTGAAGAAGTCAAACAGGAGGTGGACTCATGGCAGGCTGCCAGACAACTAAAAGATCTGCTATCCAGTCTGGGGGTCAAGTGCATCATGAGCAGGAGAGGTCGTCTGGCCTGCCTTTGACCTCTCTCATCACTCACTAGCCTGCTGCTTAAACCTGCTTCCTGGTTTGGGGGATATGTGACCATTTTTTAAAACTTATATTTTTTGGTCCATTTCTCAGATTCTTGTCACAGTTTTCTGTCTGTCGTCACTGGGTTAGAACTTGGGGGTCAGCGTAAGCTGTTTGATGTATTTCTGCAGTGTTTAGCTAATTCTAGACCTAAGTTTTTCCCCTCTATGGAGAAACTGGACTTCGTCAGAATTTGCAGCTGGCCCATAGGGGGCAGCAGATACAAAGGCGTAAGGAGACGAGACTGACTCCTTTGTGCAGGGTCCACGCCCGCCTCTTGCTCAGCCCCTTTACTCCATGTCCAGTGCTCCTTTCATGCTGACAGGCCGGGGCAGAGCGCAGTATAAGCACATTTCAGTTCTGGCACAGTTGTATTTTTGTTTACCTCCTGGTTGAAACGACACTTAGCATGTTTTGGTGACTTCCTTATATATTAGTAAAAACCAAAAAGTAAAAGAACAGCTTAACTTTATCAAGGCCCTATTTTTGAGTTTTGTTTATATTAAAACTCGTCTGGAAGTAGCAGTGTTTAAATGCAGTTTAGCACATGATTTTCTTCTTCTCGTGAAGCCTTTTGGGGAAACGTCCAAGAATCTTTTCCTGCAGATGGAACAGGCTTCTGGGCCATTCAGTGTGAGGTGTGATTTCTGAGGACTGGAGGGTGTGTATAGGCGATAGATACTTCATCTGTCTCCTGTCACTCAGCAAGTGCTGGTTTTAGAAGGTGTTAAGAGACCCATTCCTCCCTTACGTCCCCAGATGCCTTGTGATATCTGCCTCTTTAGCTTTGTGGGATTTAGTTGTTTTAGAAAGTGACATTTGGGCACTTTGTCCCCTTTCGGGTAAATGTTACTTAATGGTTCTATGTAGCTAAGTTCAGAATTCTGATAGTGATTTGTATTCTGAATTCTTTTTGACAAAGTCATTGAGGTTCTGATCTTGGTTTCTATACTGACTGTGATGATAACTTCTTGTTTCTCTCTGTAGGCCCCGGAATTTCCCGAGTTCACCACTAAAGTCCAGGAAGCTATCAATTCCCTGGGGGGCAGCGTGTTCCCTAAGCTGAACTGGAGTGCTCCAAGGGTAGGACACACCCGCAGCCCTCTCACTGTTTGTGTAGCCATTGCTCTGCCGTTCATTTCATTTTAGGTTCCCACAGAGGGTCTAATTATATCCCTAATTCTAGGGAAAATTTACTGTGAAACTTATTTTTATTTCCCCCTGTTGTTTTACTTTCTGGTTTTGCAGGACCCTTTCCTGGCTCCACAAACGGCCATAAATTTTGCCCAAAGACAGTCTCGCCTTCTTGAGCTGACCCAGCTGGAAATCCTAAACTTCAGCTGCTCAGTGTAACAGAGAAATTTTTCTTGTATTGAAAAGTGATAAAAATTAAAATGCCATAGGTAGGGTTTTGTTTGCTTGCTTGTTTGTTTTTTAACAATCAGTGTGTTAAAAATTATATTACTGTCTGACTGATCTATCTGTGGGAGAAGCGTGTTTTTTAAGTGACTTGTTTATCATATTTAGCAGTTTGAGAAATCAGCTGATACTTTCTCCGATTGTGTTTTATTATTTTAACATGGCAATAGCAAGTTTGAGTTGAGGTCTGAAAAAGTTCACTACTTTTTCTAATCTAATGGAAAACAATTTTACGTCAGCAAAGCTCATTGAGAGAATCAAAGACTTGCGTTTTCAAAAATCACCTCTTGTGCTCTTTTCTTGTCCAAAATAAATGACAAATTGTACTTAATCTGACTTTTATTTTTAGTTATTAAAATTAGTCACACTTGTACATAATTTACATTTTTCAGAAGGTCTGGAAGCTTGCTACAGAACTCAGCAGGTCCTGCCACATTTTGCTTCAACATTTCCACTTCCTCAGAGGCTTTCAAATATGTTAGCACATCCTTTGTTGTTCTTCAGTCTTAGGTACTTACTGTTGACTTCTCACCCTGGAACAGAAGGATTCAGCTCTCTTTCATCTCCTGTCCTCACAACTTTCCATTCTGTCCCCCGTTTCGTAATGCCATGCTTTTGATTAGGTTGGTATTCAGTGCTTCTGGTCTTAAGATCATGCAAGTACTTTGTACCCAGCTGAGAGGCACTACTTACATTTTCTTATTTAGCATTTTGTTCTCCCTGAAATGAACAGTTGTCTTGATCATGCAGTTGCACGGTATGCTGTGTATGCACTGTGTCTCAGGAGTTAACTCTGTGTGTTCAGTATACAGAGCTCATCACCTTCATTGGGAGAAATTATAAAGAAGTCACTTTGAAGAAGCTATCGAAGCTCATTTTTATAATAGTTTATAGATGAGTAGTAATTTGACTCGTTCCTTACTGCTGAACTGAGCTGAGCCTTTCCACTTAAGGTGGAAATGGATTATTTTTGGTTTTCAGTTATTCATTTGTTTGTTTATTTTTTATTTATTTAGTACCTACTGGAATGTGGATAATCCATAGGGTTTATTTATTTACTTATTTTTTAACAATCATTAGTGTTTTAAAAATTATATTACTGTCTGTGTCTGATCTCTCCTTAGGAAAAGTGTGTTTCTTAAATGACTTACCATTTTCAGGAATGTTCCACTGAGCCGTGTGCCTACTGTTCTTACTTTAGTTTTGGTCCATGTGTGTGACACGTTTGCCGTTTAAAATCGTGATGGCTCAGAACCCTTCACCTCCTCCCTCCTGGATTTGATTAGACGTGGGTCCTAATTACAGTCACCTAACTCCAGGAGTCCCAGCCGTCACCCCCAAGAGACAGAAGGGGGAGGACCTCCTTTCTCTTAGACCGCGGTTGGTCAGGCTGTTTCTTTCCACCCTGGTCTTGTAGCTGAAGCATCAGCATTTCTGATGCCCCGTGCTCTCCTTCCTTCATCGTGAGCAAGAAAGACGCGGGGCAGTGCGTGGCCCCAGCACGTCCGTGTTCGTAGCTGGGTGTCAGCGTGCAGTGCTCAGTGCGTGACTTGACATGTGACCATGCAGCTGAAACGCTTACCTGGATGTTCTCTTTAAACCCTGGACGTGGGGTGCGTCACTGACTGTGTGCGTAGGCCTGGGCTTCATTGTACCGCTGATGGCCTGTGTCCCCCTCCTTAGGACGCCTACTGGATAGCAATGAACAGCTCTCTGAAGTGTAAGACCCTCAGTGACATCTTCTTGCTCTTCAAGAGCTCGGACTTCATCACCCGGGACTTCACCCAGCCGTGAGTATGTCTCTCCTCTTCTGCGTCTTCTCTGCTCATCATGAAATGCCATTCGCTCTAGAACTGTTGTGAACACCTGCTCCATGTAACACGTCTCGTTCATATTCTCAGATGACCTGTTAAAGCAAACCTTTCATTTCCTCTCACAGTAAATGCTGTGCAGTGAAAATCTAAATAGCAAGGGCTCTCTGTACATACCTGTGCATTAAATATTTTGGTTAATTTTCTTCTTTTTATGACACCAGTATATGCTTACCATGGAAAAGCACAATTTAGGAGCTGTAGCTAAATAAGAACAGGAGTTGTGAAAGTGCCCATGACCTCACCAGAGTAAGTTGGATACACTTGCAGAATTTTTATCTCCATGGGTGTGATACGGAATACCTGTCACTGCCTATATTCCAGTTTTTTAAATAAAGATGGGATCATGTAGTTTCTATTGCTTAGCCTATTTTTCTACTTACCAGTATATAGCAAACATCTTTATGGGTTATTAAATACTTAAATGCTTTATTACTTTATCTTTTTTTTTTTTTAAAGATTTATTTTATTGATTTTTGACAGAGAGAAACAGAGACAGAGAGAGACAGAGAGAAGAGGGAGGGCCCAGAGCAGTCTCCATAGATGACATTAGTTTTCCATATAGTTTCACTCCACAGGTGGGCACAGGGCTTCGTAGGGCAGGAACTGGGCCGGGAGCCTCCCGCGTAGGTCCCAGCAAGAAGTGAACTGGGGGCACACCCCAGCTCAGCATGTGGGTCCGCATGGGCCGGGGCCGGGATTTGATCCTTGGTCCCCAGGGCTTCAAAGTGAGTGCGTAACCCGCTGAGCCATCCCAGCTTTCCCTATTACTTTATCTTAATGTAATAGTATACCACTGGATAGCTATCACGTAATTTATTTGACAAGTCCTCTGTTCATTTTTTTAAAAATAAATTTATTGGGGTGAATTTGTTTAAAAAAATTACAGACTTCAAAGGCATGATTCTGCACTACATCATCTGTGTGTGTATTGTGTTATGTGTTCACCACTCAAAGTCAGATCTCCTGTCATGTATTTGGTGGTAACTACTGAACTGTTGTCTGTGTCTGAGTTTTTGTCTGTCTTGTTCCCTTGTTGCTTTTAGTTATATTCCACAAGAGTAGAGTCGTGTGGTTCTCAGCTTTTTCCATCTGATTTATTTCGCTCGGCGTGATGATCTCAGGATCCATCCATGTTGTTGCAAATGGCATATTTCATCTTCTCTTATGGCTGAGCGCTGTTCCGTTGCATGTACGTGCCACGCCTGTACCCAGTCATCTATCAAAGAACGCTTTGGTTGTCTTGGCCCGTGGTGATTAATGTTTTGAGAACCTCCACATTGTTTCCATAGTGGCTGCACCAATTTACATCCCACCAGCAGTGTTGTTCCTTCCTTGTCTTGCTGATTACAGCCATTCTGACAGGCGAGTGGTATCTCATTGTGGTTTTGATTTGCATCTCCCTAACTGCTCGTGAAGTCCAGCGTCTTTTCATATGTCTGTTGGCCATCTGTATGTCTTCTTGGGAGAAGTGTCTGCTGCCCATTTGTAATTGGATTGTTTGTTTTTTTGTTACAGAGTTGTATGAGTCGTTGTATATTTTGGATCTTAGCCTACCTGATCAGAGACATTGTTTACAAATATCTTCTTTCATTTGGTTGGTTGCCTTTTTGGTTTGTTGATGGTTTCTTTTGCTGTGCAGAAGCTTTTTAATTTGATACAGTCCTGTTCACTTATTTTTGCTTTTATTTCCCTAGCCTTTGAGGTCAAATTTGTAAAATTCTCTGTAAGACCAAGATCCATAAGGCTAGTGCCTATGTTTTCTTCTGTGTAATTTATTGCTTCATGTCTTACAGTTAGTCTGCTGTTCTGTACAGTCCTGCAGTGAATATCCTTGGGCTAAATCTCTGCAGTTTCCTAATTCTTCCTTAGGATAAATTCCTAGACATGGAATCGCTCTTTTTCTTCCTTTGCCTATTCCTTCATAGCTAAAGACCTTGACTCTTCTCTTCCTCCCAGACAGAGTGCGTACGTGCCCTGCTGGACTGACGTCTTCATGCTTCTTTTCTTTTGCCACCAAACAGCGTTGTTCTTCTAGGTCCCTTGTCCTACCCCAGTGTAAACAAACACATGGTCTCAGTGAGGCCGGTCTGTAAACTGACCTGTAAAACAGAGTGTATCACAACATCTGTAAACTGAGCAGGTGGACAGAGCATTGTGTGTGCGTGCCACTGGGTCCCCACCCGTCCTGCGTGGGTGTCCTGCCCATTCACCCGCGTCAGCCTCGGCCTGTTCTGAAGAGGCAGAAAGACATGCACTCGCTCCACGTCGGCTCCACACCCGCTCTTCTGCGTCTTGAGTTCTGCAGCTGGGGGCGTGGTGTCAGTCGTGTATTAATTAAAGAAAGAAGTTAAGTAATAACTCTGGGGGTGGTTTTATTTCAGTTGGAATCTGGAGCCTCCATCCCGGAGGGGAATGGGCAGTGTGGGGATTAGCGTGCTCTCCACACGTCCTTGATTTCCCACCTCGGTGTCCCCATGTGATGGACGTGGATGGTCACCATGGCACTGTCTCGGGCTATGGCTGCGCTTACATGAGGTGGCAGGTGAGATGCTCCTCGGGCTGCCCGCTCAGTGCCGGCGAGCTCCCGCTCTAACGCGCACCCTCCATGTGCCCATCCCAGTTCAGCGATGTCAGCTAGTGCCCGGGTGTCAGCAGCACAGTGCCTGTTCCGGAGGGCGTCCGCCAGCCGAGTGAGCCAGAGCTGCTGTTGGTAGTGCCCGTCGTAAGTGGCTGCAGAGAATTTCCACCCGATCAGGTAGTCAGGGAAATGTACAAGCGTTTCAGGCTCAGCTTTACCTGTAAATTGTGTAAGACGTCATTGCGGCATTTTTATTTGGCTCGTGTGCGATGGTGAAGGTGTTTCTTAACTGTGCGCGTTGCTCCCTGTAGTTGTCTGGGTCCCCCGGGTCCTGCCAGCCCCTGCAGTGACCCCTCTGCCTTCCAGACGTCAGCTCTTACCCCACCGGCACGGTGGCTGCTTCCAGATAATTACCTTGCGCTCCTCCCTCTGTTTTGAGTTTCCAGTTGTTTACTAGACATCTGTGTGTGGTTGTCCTAGGATGGCACCAACTCTGCCCACGCGGACATAATTGCCTCCCATCTTCTCACCCGGTGTCACCTGCATCCCCTCCACCCTCCAGGGGTCATCGAAGCCAGTCGTCCAGCGTTACCTGGACTCTTCCAGGCCCCGAGTAGCACAGACTCAGTCAGACCCCCGTCCCCAGCGCTGATTCCGGGAGCCTCCTGGTGTGCTAGCCCTCACTCACCCGGGCCAGCCAGGACCGCTGCCGTAGTGATGGCTCCCATTTCCAAACTTCTCCTGGCTCCCTGCTGTCCTCTAATAAGGCACGGTCTTCCCTCGGTCCTCAGACGAGACCCTTCGTGATCTGGAGATGCTGTGGCCGGTGCCTCCCTGTGCGTCGCTCACCCCTTCCGTCCTGACCAGTGGTGTGATGCTGCGTATCGGTTGTCACCTCCCTCTGCGCACACTCGCCTTTGCCTGAGACTCACCCTTCTCTTCCTGCTGACCCCCAGCCCCGCGACCCCCACAGCAGGACCATCAGCTCTTCCTTTGGGTTAGCAGAGTGCTTTTATTTTCAGGGTTTTGAAGTTCATCTGCTCTAACGTCAAGTTCAAGGGCTTGCCGCCGTTCTAGCCTTCCCGGCACCTCACCGAGCCTTGGCGTGGGTAGACGTTCAGAAAACAATATGAAAACTTGTTCACAAAACAGGATTTAAAAAAAAAAGATTTATTTTATTGTTTTGACAGAGAGGAGGGGGAGGGCCCAGAGCCGTCTCCATAGTTGTACGTCATCAGTTTTCAACATGGTTCGTTCCACACAGGTGGGTGGGGGCCACACAGGGTGGGAGCTGGGCTGGGGGCCTCCTGCATGGGAAGCTCACCCCAATTCAACACATGGGTCCACACGGGCCGGGGCCAGGATTCGATCTTCAGTCCCCAGGGCTGCAAAGCGAGCGCTCAACCCACTGAGCCATCCTGGGTTCCCACAGGATTTTTGTTGGGGGAGCAGTGTACTTAGTGGAGCAGAGAGTAATTCCATCAGATGCTCCTTAAGGTGGCGCGTGGGAGCAGGTTAGCTTTGTGTGGCTGTAGCTGGCAGACCTCCTGTGTTTAGAGACCTCTGGCTCGGCCGTAAGGAAGACCGCAGTGAGCGGTGACAGCAGTGGTGTCACCTGCCCGTATGTGGCATCTGCAGCCGCGCAGCTTGAGTTACGGTCCTGGCTTGGTCACTAAACTTGGTCTTTCTTGGGGCCGTGGTTTCTTGTTTGATAGGAAGATAGAGATTGTAGTAGCTCATGTGGCTGTTCTGAGGACTCTCCCATTTCAGGATGCCTGGGGTCACACCCAACATGAGTGTGCTTAATACACATGCACCCAATTCACATACACCTCCTGTGTGAGGAAGCTTAACCCCTATTACATGTAAGTACTGTGTGTGCATGAACTGACAGTGTTACGGAAGAGATCCCTGTCTTTTGTTCCCCCTCAGGTTTGTCCACTGCACGGACGACTCCCCAGATCCTTGTATGGAGTATGAGGTAAGAAGCTCTCTAACCTCGAGGGAGGCAGTGATCCTAGCCGCAGGGGTGTTGAGAACGGCTGTCTAGTCTTAATAACATATAAAATATCTAGTCTCTTAATATAGACTATAGTGAGAAACAACATATAGACTGTGTGCACGCTGTATATGTACAGGTGTCCCCAGTACCCACGTGGGACAACACACAGACTGTATGCACACAGTATACGTACAGGTATCCCCAGTACCCACGTGGGACAACACACAGACTGTGTGCACACGGTATATGTACAGGTGTCCCCAGTACCCACGTGGGACAACACACAGACTGCATGCACGCTGTATACGTACAGATGTCCCCAGTACCCACATGGGACAACACAGACTTCATGCATGCTGTATACGTACAGGTGTCCCCAGTACCCACGTGGGACAACACACAGACTGTGTCCTTCAGTTGTCTCTAGATTACTTACAACATCGTATACAATGTAAATGCTTTGCAAGTATTTGTTACACTGTACTGCCCAGGGAGTAATGACAAGGAAAAGAAAGTCCACATGTTTGGCTTAGACCCAAGTCATCTGGGCAGCAACAATGTAACATTTTTTCCAGAACAGTTTTGACCCTGGCTGGCTGGTTGAATCTGGGTGCGGAACCTGTGCATACAGAGGGCTGACCACTGGATACACATAGTTTGTCATGAAACACCTTTATACTCACCACCCAGTTTAACCTGGTTAAGCTTCTTAACCTGTTAGACCAGGAAAAATACTTGTCACTATTTTGCCTTTTAGGCTTAGTGAACCTTTTTATTTTTTTAATGTTGTTCACTGTTTTTACAAATTACATACAGAAGTAAGAATAAAAGGACAGTGAAGGACTTTATTAGAAACAAGTGTAGCAAACCACATTTTCACTTCATATTCTTCTAGCTTGAAGGAGCACCTCACACACACAACACACCCAGAAGTGGACAGTGTTCCTGGTGCAACTTAGAGAATCTGGAACGTACCTTTCCAGGTTCATATAAATGTTTGCGGTTGATTATCTGGGTGCAGCTCTGCCCCAACTGGCTGCTCGTCACAGCCCCAGGCTCAGCTTGCCTGGCTGTGGCAGAGTGCGCTGCTTTTGGACACCCCGGCTCATCACTTCCAGGAGAGGACAGCCACCCTGGCTCCGTGAGCCTCCTGGGGTTTGCACCACCTTTGAGAACTGGAGCCTCTAGAAGACAGACGTCTT